>BQKN01000544.1:123737-176537 GCA_022839385.1 Asparagus kiusianus
AAAGGAAAAAAAATGATAGCGTATATTTCTTCTCAATCTAATACGTCACGGGCTTGCTCGCGTCCCGATTCTCTGGTATTTTGGGAAGCGGGGCGTGACACAGCGTCATAGTTCCAACTACCGAGACTACCAAAAGAGGAGGATTGAGAAATCATAGATTGTCGGATATCACATTGAGGAGTCTGACCTTTATTGTGTTTATCTAAATGGCGTTTGAGGTGGTTGGTGCCGCTCTTATGATGAGCTTGAAAAATCTTACCGCACAACGCACACTTAGCCTTCTGGGTGAGGATCCTACCGTGTTCATCCTTGGTGACGTCGATCTTCTCATAAAAATTCCACACATCGGATCTTGGCCTTTTAGGAGCTCTTGGTGCAGATTCGTCGCCACCGGATTCGGGATTAACTTCGGTAGGAGTAAACCCAGTAGGAGGACTAATTTCAAGATCGGGAGATAGGTTTTGCTCTTCATAATTAGATCCGGAAGCCATTTGATGAAAGGATTAGAAAGTATAAGAGAGTATAAGAGTATAAGAGAGTATAAGAGTATAAGAGAAAAGTAGATGAGTTTTGGTGTGAAGAAAACAAATAAAAACCCCCCTCTATTTATAGAACCAACCCCCTAAGAAATAACCAAAATAACCACACAAAATAGCCGTTTTTTTACCGTTTTTGGGGACAAAACGGTCAAAACACCGTTTTTGGCCGTTATGGCCGGGCCGACTGTTTTGGCCACAACGGTCACTGTCGTGACCGTTGTGGCCAGACCAAACCGGGCCAACCCGGCCCGGCCCGTCTCTTTTCGGCAACGGTCACCAGTGGTGACCGTTGCCACCGGGCCGGGCTCCGGGCCCGAGCTGCCCGGCCCGGTTTTTTTGCCCGGCGCCGGCCCTATTCCGGGTCGGGCCGGGCCCGGGCCGGGCGCCGCTGAGGCAGCCCAGACCCGGGCCCGGAACCCAACCAGGCTCGGATTTCCGGGCTGAGGCCGGGCCAGGCTCCGGGCCGACGGGCTTTTTAGACTGGCCTACATCTGCTTGCATTTGGAATATTCTAGTAAGATTTGTGTTCGAACCTAGTAAGTTATAATATAACTTATGGGATCAAAAATGTGCTCAACCCATGTTTAGTTTGACAGAGCAACAAAGTCTGGCCTTTAAAAAAATAGAGTATTACTTATCTTTCAGTTTTATGGGTCCATTAGAAAAAACATGAATTTTCAATTTGTAATTATTGATTTTTTAATAAAGCGTCCTATAGTACTATATACATGCATGTATACACACACATATATATTATATTTCAAACTTATATTAGTTTGGAGGAGTATAAAATTTTAGAATCAATTGAAGTACGAATCATAGTTGTTAACAATATTAATTTTAATTATATCAATTAAGGTATAACTGTATTGTAGAGTAAAGTTTAGAGTAAAGTACGAATCATAGTTTTTAGAATCAATATTTAATAATGATCATATTTCTAAAGCACAATTGTATTGTAAAGTTTAGAATTTAGAAGTTTGGAACCAATTAGAGCACAAATTTGTCATAATTTTAATTTTAGTTATATCAAGTATGATTTAATTTGAACTTTTATTTTCCAATTTAATCATTTGATGATGATGGATTTTTTACTTAACATAAATTTACATTTAATTATTTGATAGTAGACATTTATTAAAAGTTATCTACTACTTATAAACTAAAGGAGAACAACAAAAAAGTTATGATGAACTGTAAATCGTAGGTGGACCAATCAAAAGGAGCCATGTCATTATTTCCCCTCTCTTCTTCTGTCTCCCTTCCCGCATCTCTCTCCTATTGCCTCCCTCTCCTACTACTCACGTTCTTCCCCCTAATCGATTTTAAAATTCAAAAAGTCCCCTCTCGAGATCCCCCCTGTAAACCCAAAAGAGATCTACCTCTCTATCCTAACTCAGACGAGGATTTTGCTTTAGTTTTATTCTTTCTCCAAGATCCCCCTCTCTCCTATCCGCCCCCATCTCCGAGAAGTTTTCTTCTTTCTCCGCCTCTCTCCTTCGTTCTTTATCTCGATCGCTGACAAAAAATAAAAAATAAAAAAATAATAATAAGAGGAAAAAATTCGAGCTAGGGCATTCCCCCCCCCCCCCCCAATTCAATCAACGATGCATTATTTTTCTCGATTCTTCATCGTCACCCTCCTCATCGCCGCATCGGAGTCCAATCACAAGTAACCCTCTGATTCGCCTATAAGTTTCGATCTTTAGCCCTAGATATCTGAATCTATAGTTTCATCCTTCGAAATCTTGCAGAGAGTTTAAGATCAATTTATTCTAATTGTATCTTCTTGCAAATATTTCTAAATGAAATTAGAAACAATTTTTTTCGGCCACTGCCAGAAATCATTCAGGAGAAGTATTTTATGTGAATCTAAGTGAGAATTATGATTTTGGGATGCACTGTGATTTTAACTTGAAAATTGATTCTAATTGAAAAATATTATTGTTGAATTTGATAGAACCTTTTTCTTTATGTTTCAGATGGAATCCTGATGGAGGAAAGCACAAATATAAATTCTTCCAATGGTATAGAATAAAAACCCCAAAACTCTCTTTTATTTGCAAATTTTTCATGAAAATATTATTTTTTAAATTGATAGGATATTTGCCTTTCTATTTTTTAGATTGTTTTTAAAACTATTTGAGAAATTTGAGGATCACTTCATCAACCGAACTACCAATTTTTACCCTTGAGCTCTAATAAACACGTTCTTTCTAAAATATCTCTCTGATCATTATAGAATGTACTAATATCACTGTAGAGAAACTCAGAAAATCCAATTTTTTTGTCATAAGTCGACTCATGCATAGGCATAAGTCGACTTATGGTAAATCGACTTGTGTCTGTGTACGAGTCGACTTACGTTCTATTCTAGATTTGTCATTTTGCGCTCTGTTAAGTCGACTTGTGCCCACTGTTATGTCGACTTACGATCTGTTCTCCAGTTGTTGTTTTGCGCTCTGTTAAGTCGACTTGTGCACACTGTTAAGTCGACTTACGGCGGGTTTTTTGTATAGTTTGATTTCCTGTTTGGATTCTGTTTGGGTTTCTATTTTGATATAAATAGGGACACGAGTTTCTAGGGTTATTAATCACAGATTTGAGGTTGTACTGAGTATATTGAGAGAGAGAACTTGTGAGCAATTTGAGAGATTTGGTTTAGGGTTTATTTGAGTAATTTTGTGAGATTGTAACTATTTATACTTTCCTTGATTTTGTGGAATCTCCCCATCCTCACCCCGTGGACATAGGCAAATTGCCGAACCACGTATATCTTTGTGCTTGATTTGATTTATTGTATTTTGGATTGGATTGTGCTCGCATTTGGTTTGGTTATCTTCTCTCGTGCCTATGGATTCGTTAGTGTGTGAGCACGCTTCCGCAAAGGCACACAATAATTGGTATCAGAGCTCAGATATTAGATCTAGGGTTTTAGCATTAGGTGGAGGAAGATTTGTCGTGGAAGCTTGATTCTTGGAGTTCTAGACTTCGGTGGAGATAGTGTTTGGGGTTGCCGTTAAAGATTTTGCTTTCCTCCTGTGGTTAGGAGATCTATTTTGGAATCTGTTCTAGGGTTCAGTAAGGTAACTTCTAAATTCTATCAAGTTTGAATTTTTCTCTATAATTTAGAGTTTGTGAGTATGGGTGAAGAAGTTGGTGAAAGCAACAAAATAGCAGGTACAGTTTAAGATGGTTTTCATAACACTAAAATTAGTGTGGTTAAATATGACGGCAAGATCAATTTTGTTTTATGGATGAACGACGTACATGATGCGCTTAATGCTCAGAAATTTAGAGGAGACCATCATGGTCCATGAGAAGCCACTAAAATATGAAGAAGTGATATGAGAAAAGATAAATAGGAACACTTGTGGGGTGATCATTTCCTGTTTGGAACAGGAACTGAAATATGATATGATTGTGGTGACGTCTGCAATGAAGATGTGGGAAATTCTCAATAACAAGTACCTTAGGAAGAGTGTTGAGAATAGATTGTACTTGTTACGTAGGTTATTCAGATTTCAGATGTCCAGGGGCACCTCACTAGCAGTTCATGTGAACAACTACACTAAGTTGTCGTCAGACTTAGCGAATATTGATGAAAAGATATCAGATGAGTACAAAATGATTATTTTGTTGGGCTCCTTACTGGATGAGGAGTATGATACCTTTGTGCTTACTTTGTTGAATGTGAGATCTTTTATCAGCTATAGTAAAGTAACTAACGCTTTGACGAACGATGATTTGAGGAGGAAGGACAAGGAGACTTCTCGCGTTAGTACTTCAGGAGAGGTCTTGTCGACGAGAGGTAGAATCCCATATCCGAGAGGTGGCAATAGAGGAAGGTAAAAGTTGAGAGGTCATCACCAGTTAACAAAGAACCAATGTACATTCTGCAAGGAGCAGGAACATTAAAAGAAAGACTGTCCAAAGCTTAAGAAGAAGGAGAATGACATGAAAAAGGGCCAGAAGGCCAATAAGGTGAACGTTGCAATAGGCAATAATTCAGATGATTCGAGCTTTTCTCTACTGATTACTCCGGAGGTGAACCACTTAGATGCATCAGATTAGATGCTTGATTCTAGCGCTACTTATTATGTTACTCCTAGGCGAGATTGGTGTGCATCATTTGAGAGACTCGATGGGGGTATTGTTATCATAGGAAATGATCAATCATGTGGCATTTGTGGGATAGGTACCGTGACGATTCGGATACATGATGGAGTAGTCCGTGAATTGAAGGATGTGAGATTTGTTCCTCAGTTAAAGAAGAATTTTATCTTAGTTGGAGCTTTGGAGACGAAGGGATTAAAGGTGACCTTTGAGGATGATGTAGCAAATGTTACTAAGGGATCTTTGATGGTGATGAAGGGAGTCCACAGTTGGAACTTATATTATCTGAAGGGGAGCACTGAGATTGGCTAGGTAGCTTCAGCTATTTCAGTGGCAGACATGAGCAGACTTTAGCACTACAGGTTGGGGCACACATGAGAGAAGTCACTGCAGATGCTGTGCAAGCAGAGACTATTAAAGGGAGCCAAGAGTGAAAAGGTTGAGTTCTATGAACACTGTGTACTTAGCAAGAAGACGAATGTGAAGTTCAGGACTGTCATTCATAGGACGAGGGGTATCCTAGATTACGTGCACACAGATGTTTGGGGTCCTACCAAGACTGCATCACTTGGTGGTCGATATTGGTTCGTCATGTTCGTTGATAACTATTCTAGGCGTTATTAGGTGTACACCATGGTAAAGAAGAGTGAAGTCCTAGATATATTTGTGGAGTGGAAGAAGAGGTTAGAACTACAGATTGGGAGAAAGATCAAGACGTTGCGATCCAATAATGATGGTGAGTACATATCAGACTCCTTTTAGCAGCTATGTCGAGATGAGGGCATAGAGAGATACTTCACAGTTAGTCATATACCACAGCAGAATGGAGTGGCAGAGAGCTTAAATCAGTCTTTGCTGGAGAAGATCCGATGTTTGTTGGTGCATAGTAGTTTGGAGAATATCTTTTGGGCTGAGGTACTTTCATATGCAAGCCACCTCATTAACAGCCTGCCTTCATCTGCGATTGAGGAGAAGACCCCTATGGAGATGTGGTCGGGAGAACCAGCACACGACTATGACCAGCTCAAGGTATTTGGGTACCCTGCATACTATCATGTTAAAACTGATAAGTTGGAACCTCAAGCTAGGAAGACCATATTTGTAGGATTCAAGCATGGTGTCAAGGGATACAAGCTACGTCATTCAGTTGATAGGAAGATTGTGCTGAGTAGAGACGTCATATTTGATGAGGCTTCTATCTTGAAATTTCCCAGCTCTCATCAAGTGGAGAGCAACCCGACGGAGGAGATATCGCAGGTGGTGAAGATCAATGCAGCTCCACATTATCTAGATGGTACAATATCCATTAGAGTGCCGATTGAGGTGATGCCAGGTAAGCACGACGACAACAAGGAAGATACAGGTACAGATATATAAAATCAAGGACCGACGGTTCAGGTTCAGAATTCTATTATGGTTCGGAGACAGAGGAGAGACATACAGATGCCAGCATGGTATACCGACAAAGTAGTTGCATATACACTTCCGGTGGAGAGTATCGATGAGTTGGTGGCTACTACATTCAGAAAGGCTGAGCAGAGTCCGGAGGCTGATTCGTGGCAGGTAGCTATGCAACAGGAGATGGAGTCTCTTCACAAGAGCGATACATGGGAGCTTGTTGAGCTTCCAAAGGGGCGAAAGGTGATTGGTTGTAAGTGGGTATACACGAAGAAGGAAGGCATTGAAGGCACTCCAGTAAGGTTCAAGGCTAGGTTGGTTGCGAAGGACTATGCACAAGAGAAAGATATTGATTATAATGAGGTTTTCTCTCTAGTGGTAAAGCACTCTTTGATTCGATTTTTTCTAGCTTTGGTGCCATAATACGGATTGGAGTTAGATCAGTTGGATGTAAAGACGATATTTCTTCATGGTGATCTTGATAAAGAAATATATATGACCCAACCATTGGGATTCCGATATGCAAGGAATGATAAGTTGGTTTGTAGGTTGAAGAAATCACTATACGGTTTGAAACAGTCTCCTCGATAGTGGTATAGGCAATTCGATGGATTTATGACCGGTCATTCGTACATTCGGAGCCAGTTTGATCCTTGCATGTATTTTTGGTTTAGCTTTTGAGCGGGACACTAGAGGTGGGCAGTTGTCCATAGGCTATATTGATTCGGATTATACTAGGGATTTGGATAAGCGTCAGTCTACGATAGGGTATGTGTTTACTTTGATGCATACGCCGGTGTGTTAGAGATGCACCTTACAGTTTATGATGACTTTATCGATGATGGAGGCAGAGTATATGGTAATTACAGAGGTTGTGAAGGAAACTATTTGGCTTCAAGGGCTTTTGGAGGAACTTGGTATTTCGTAGCGGTCCGTCACCATTCATTATGATGGCATGAGTGCTATCTATTTGGCGAAGAATCAGGTTTTTCATGCGAGGATGAAACACATTGACATTCGTTATCACTTCGTTTGAGATGTTCTTAAAGATGGCGATGTGGAGATTGTGAAGGTCTACACCAAGGATAATCCGGCGGATATGCTCACTAAGGTATTTTCGAGCAACAAGTTTGATCATTGTCGAAACTTATTGTATATTCGTGATTGTTGAGGCCGTTGATGGCCATTTGGATGAACTACGAGCGCCTTGATCCCTTGGGAGAGAGGGTATGTAGGCCATCAATTTGATGCAGCTGGTTTGATGTGTTGATACCAATATTTGGAGATTGTTCGCATTCTCATTTGGGTTCCTGACTTGTTGTGAATTGAGTCCGTTATCGTAGATTTATTCTGCTTTATACTAGACGTAACAAGTAGGATATTTTTTGGTTGGTATTGGTGTCGGCTTAGTTTTGAAAAAACTTCGCCGAGGTGGAGAATTGTGGAGAAACTTAGAAAATCCAGTTTTTCTGTCATAAGTCGACTCATGCACGGGCATAAGTCGACTTATGGTAAGTCGATTTGTGTCTGTGCACGAGTCGACTTACGTTCTATTCTGGAGTTGTCGTTTTGCGCTCTGTTAAGTCAAGTTGTGCCCACTGTTAAGTCGACTTACGATATGTTCTTCAGTTGCTATTTTGTGCTCTGTTAAGTCGACTTGTGTACACTGTTAAGTCGACTTACGACGGGTTTTTATACAGTTTGGTTTCCTGTTTAGATTCTGTTTGGGTTTCTATTTTGATATAAATTGGGACACGATTTTCTAGGGTTATTAATCAGAGATTTGAGATTGTACTGAGCATATTAAGAGGGAGAACTTGTGAGCAAGTTGAGAGATTTGGTTTAGGGTTTATTTAAGTGATTTTGTGAGATTGTAACCCTCTGCACTCTCCTTGATTTAGTAGAATCTCTCCATCCTCTCCCCGTGAATATAGGCAAATTATCGAACCACATATATCTCTGTGTTTGGTTTGATTTATCGTATTATGAATTGGATTGTGCTTGTGTTTGGTTTGGTTATCTTCTCTCATGCTTACAGATTTGTTGGTGTATGAGAACGCTTCTGTAAAGGCCCGCAACAATTGGTATCAGAGCTCAGATTTCAGATCTAGGATTTTGACATTAGGTGGAGAAAGATTCGTCATGGAAGCTTAGTTCTTAGAGTTCTAGGCTTTGGTAGAGATAGTGTTTGGACTATCCTAACACTAATTAAATTTTAAATTTTAAATTGTATTTAATGATTTATTCTAATCCTAATCAAATAAATTTAAAGTTTGAACTATCTTAATCCTAATCAAATTCTAATTTTTTAATTATATTTAATTATAAAAAAAGAAAATAAATTGCTCGCGCACTTGAATCACGGCTCATAGTTGACACAGCTTTGATACTTAATTATATACTTAATCTAATAATTTTTTATAATGATACTTAATTTGTAGAAGCCAGATAATCTTCAATACGATCAAGGACTACTTACCTTACTAACACTTTTAATAAAGTTTAAACAAACTACTAAAAGTCTATCCTAATTATTCAGATTGAACTAAATATCCTAATCCTAATCTGTACACATTCTGCCTCCTCTATTTCTTTAAAGTTTGAATTAAATATCTATTCTAATTATGCCTCCTCTCTTTCTTTAAAGTTTGAACTAAGACACAAACTTTAATGTTTAAATGAACTACTAAAAGGCTATCCTAATTATTCAGTTTGAACTAAATATCCTAATCCTAATCCGTATGAGGCATAGACTTTACGCATATGAAATTGTCGATAAGAATTGTGTTATTGTTATTATAATAAAATATTATACAATTTGCAATCTTTATACAAAGAGAACTCTAATTGTAATTGTTATCCTATCACATGCAACATCTCATGCCTATATATAAACTAAGAAATTACATAATTTTTATGGTAACTTCGTCTCCTTCAACATGTATGTTCTTTTTTTATCTTTATGATTATTCTTTAGTAATATTGTGTATTTGATTATGTCTTCTTCAACATGTATATAATTGCTCACATCAACAAATTAAATAATCTTAATTATTCTATCATCAAATATTATTAATTTCAAATGACCAACTTTGAAATTGGTAGGAGTAGCTTGTGTACGATGGTTTTATTAATCATGCACATGTATTATGAATTTTTCACACGTAGGTTTTGATGTTCAAATAAATTATTAAAAGAAACAATATTTCAAACATCAAGAAAATTACATAATTTTTATCCAAATAGAACTCTATTTATAATTATTATCCCCTTAAATATAACATCTCATGCTTACATATATGTATAAATCAAGAACTACACAATTTCGATAGTAATTTATTCTTCTTCAACAAGTATGTCTCTTTATTGTCTTACATTTTTTTATTTTTTATTTTTTATAATAATTTCTATTTTCTTTTTGTTGTTGTTGTTGTTGTCGTCTCCATTGCTTAAAATTATTCCCCCACTGTAAATAGAAAGGTTCTTCAAAGATTAATAAAATTTCCTTTTTCTTTTGTTAGTGATTGATTACTGTATGTGAACCCTTTATTCGAATCAAGATTAGGACTTTAATACTTTATATGCTATGACGATTTATTTTGTTTAACTATTTCAATCAATCCAACATTTTGTGATTTTAAAGTAATAAATACAAGGACGTCAATACTTATGAACAAGGTAAATTTTCTTTTCTTATTTTCCTTCATCAATACTTTTCATATTTACTACTTGTATCCACTTCTTAACTTAATTAATGTGTCAAAATGACAGTAGGAAATTCTTTATGGAATTGTTAAGATTAAAACTACACACCTTATAAACTATAAGCAAACAAGTGTTGGTTCCTAAAGAGTCTAATGTAGCCTCTATAATGAGAACTCTGCTAGAAACTGAAGGCATTAATTAGCAGTATAAAGCAATTTGATCAGAAAAGACCCATAAGTAGTTTGTAATTTGCATAAAGCATCCTAAATTCTGAAATTATAAACAACACCTTAAATATTAAAAATTTATGAAAAACCATAAGAATTTTAAACCCTCAATAATAATACACTGACTCATAAATAGTTTGTAATTTGCATAAAGCAACCTAAAGTTTTAAAAAATAACAAAAAACCCTCAAAATCAAAGATTTATAGAAAAACATGAGAATTTAAAACAGTTATTCACATCAGATGTTTCTAACATCATTTAATAAATTTAAAAAATAGAATTTTTTATGAGATTAACTTTTATTCTCATTGAAACAAAAATAATAATAGTGTTGGAATATTTTAAAAATTTTAATGAAACAACCTCAAAACTAAAAGGCATCCATTGACTCTCACTAGCTAAATTTTGTAAAAAAACTCCTACGTATTTACATTAATCACAAATTTATTAAAAGTTTTTTTAACATATTCACAATAGTTATTCTTTTTGAGTAAAATATTTGGTTCTATAGTTAGATATTTGATAGATGAGGGGAATTTTTTCTGGAGAAATTGTGGTTTATACATTTAGGGTTTTTTTAAACGTTGAAACTTGAAATGAGTTTACTAAGAAACCCAAAACTGAAGGAGGATTTTGTAAAATTTTAAAGTTGAGGAGGGTTATCAGAGAAATGCCCAAAGTTAAGGGTTTTTTCTTGTAAATTTACCCTTAAGACAACTACAAACTGTAATCACATTGATTTTGATTATAGGTTTTTCCAATAAGTAGAATAGTTTCTTTCCTAAGGGCGTGCTTGGTTACTTGGATTCCACAAGGATTCTAATGGATTTTGCCTAAAAGTGAACCCCTCAACAAAATCCTATCATATCAAAAATCTGTAGAGTCTATTCTTTGTTTGTTTACGCGGATGTGAGTAGTTGAACAATGTCCGTTATGTCAATTTTTTTGGTTGTCAAAAATCGCGGGCAAAGAGAAAGGATTTTAAGGGGATTTCTGGTATATGTTTCTCAGACCTATTTAAAAATTACGAATACAATACAATGTATGTTTATTAAATTCCATCTTGTACTACTTTAAGTTAGACATGGCCACGACCTAGGTTCATTAAACCAGACTTTTTAGGAGCTGCCCAAACCTGGACTAGAAGCTCGACATGTCGGGCCTGAGATTTTTCTAGGCCAGTCTTGGCTCTTTGATTTTTGGTTTCAGAGCTGCCCAAATCCTACTTGGAAGCCTAGCCTAACGTGTTTCAGGCTGGGCCCAAACCGCCCAAATTACCTACTTAAGAGTGAGTTGAATTCATGTTTACTAAAATTAAGGGTTTGATTTTTAATTAGACCTTAATATTCAACCATTATTTTAATTACTTTTACGAGAATATATGAAGTAATTATTTAAATATGGTTCAAATGACCAATAAAAGGTCAACAATTTTTTTATATATTATAATGCAACACGATTAAAAAATAGTTTACATGTAATGGATGCTACCCAAAAAGTGAGAATGCAAGGATGAACTTGTAGATATAGGCTAACATAACGTGAGAGATAAATTCAACCATGAGATGTTTGGAACTTGCTTTCATTCAGAAAAAAGTAAAGACTATTAAGATGGCTTTACTATATGCAACGAAGCTAACAAACACACGATCAAAAGAGATAATTAAAGATGATCCTAACTTAAGTAATGAATTAGAAACACAAAAAAATTATATATATATATATATATATATATATATATATATATATAATTAACATTTGTTCTCATTAACATTTTTTCTCATTCAAATTGCTTGTAAAGTTAGATGAGAAGATAAAAAAAAAAGCCCAGGAAAGACAATAGCACGAGAAGTTCAGATCCAGCATGATGTTATAATCAACGTATATGATGAAAACACCACTCGGAATTAGCTTACAAAAAATTAAAAGTGAATAAGGTTTGAGCTTGACTCAATAAAAAACGAAACAAAAAGAGTAAAAGACAATGTTTTCTTAATATTTTATAGAATAGCCTAATTTTTTTGAGTAAAATTAGGAATATTTGGAAGAGATATTCACGAGTTTTTAAATATTTTTATAAACCTATTTTATGGACGATTTTATCATATAAAATTATATTAGAGTTAGCATTAATATTTAGTTTATGATTTTTAATGAAGTCTATCAATGGTTAGGAATAAAATCCATATTCTCTTTTGTACCATTTTAGCCACTTCTAATCAATGGTCTATGCTTGTTGGCTTTAATTATTCCTCTTGCTATTATAATGCTATTTTTCAAGTATTTTTTTACTTTTGCAACACTATACTTACTTAGGTAAACCTTAATTTCATGTCAATTCAAATAATATGAATATTCAAATTGGCTTCACATTGATTTCATGTCAATTCAATTATCAACATGAAACTTAAAATTGGGTGTAACCTATTCAAACAAACATTAAAAAAAAATAAGTAATCACATTATTAAAATTTAGAGACATAAGTGAGCAAAAACTATCAAATTGAAATCGAAGAACAAATTTTAGTAAGAAAATAAACTACAAATAAATAATTATAATATTTAATCACGTGTAATGTACGCACATAAAAACTAGTATATATATATGTGTGTGTGTGTGTGTCTATATATATATACACATACACGTATATAAATATATGTATATGTATATCTATGTGCAGATATATGTATATATGCTTGTATATCTACATGTATAAATACACGCATGCGCGTGTGTTGCGCATGTGATCAAATATCTTGGCTATTTTTTAGTTTATTTCTTTGTTACAACTGGGTTGTTACGTATAAGTGCAAATTTTCTTTAAAAATTTAACAAACACTAAAATTTAAGTGTAAAATATGTCTTAAAATTGCATTTATACAACGCAAGCTAAATTCTAATAAGACTTTTATTCAAAAAGTTGATCAAAATTTAAGCAATCTTATGCTAATTCACATGCACAATGTCCATCTGAAAAGATACTAAAAAATTTCTTTATGCTTCAAATTTCTAGCGACAAACACCATAAAAGCAAATGCCTCAAAATTTTTCTAATGCCCTCTTGAAAGAGATCTTAACTTCCTCTTCCTAGTATCTAATCCTTGATAAACTCCTCGCTATCTTCTCATCTGATCAACTCCTTGAACTCTATTTTTCCAATTTCGAGCTTATAAAAACCGACCTTCCATCGATCTATGACTACTAGATTATATCACCAGGGAAGATGAAGAGGATTAAAAAACTATTCACATTAAAGGATTTGAATACCTTGCACTACTTATTTAGAATTAAAAAAAATATCATGGTTCAACTTTAAAAAGTATTGATGGAGTTTATGATAATAGTCCCAAACATTTAAGAGGTGGTATTGATGGAGTTTATGATAAATTGCTGTTATAAGCAGTTTACGAGAACAACTTATATAAGCTGCTGAAATAGCTATCTGGGAATAATATATTATAAGCTACTTTCAAAAGCAGATCTCTTTGTAAACTTTTCTTAAAGATCAATATTAGTGAAAATGACCAAAATTGACGTAATTTTTAGTTAGCACAATACATATAATTTTAGAACACGTAAGGTAATACTGTCAAAAGCTAAAAGTTGTCTATAGTATAAAAACTACAATAAGCAAAAAAGTACTTTAAAAAGTATTTTCACATTATTTTAAGAAACAAACCCTTTAAAAGCAGAAGCAGTTTTATTAAGTATGCAATTTTTTTTAGCCAAACACCATAATTAGCTGCTTCTTAAAGAAAATCAGAAACAGTCTAGGAAAAGCAATACCAAACGGGCACTAATTATTTTTAAAATTTGTTCCTCTATTACGTTTTTGCCATCCAATTGTCTAACCATGATAAATTAATTAGGCCCCGTTTGGCAAAAGGTTAAGGAAGAGGGGTTAAAGAGAAGGATTAATGTACTTATCCCATTCGATAATATGAAAGACTAAATTATTAACCCATTAAATAAGTTTTATTTTAGCTATTGTGATTAGTTTTAGTGTTTGAGAATAACAATGATTCTGACTATTTTCTTTGTAATTAGAAGAGCTAACTCTTAATACTTCTTAATAGGAGTATTAGTAAACCCCTCATTTTGAGGGGTTAACTCATTTTAATCTCTCTAGAGGGGTTAACTTAACCCTTCTATATTTTTTATGTTTGACAAATTATAGAGGGTTAACTCACTTTAACCATTGTATAGATTTTTTGTGTTTGGTGGGTTAAGAAGGGGTTAAGTCTCCTCAACCCCTCACTTAACCCTTTGCTAAACGGTACCTTAGTGTTTAACCTGGGATGAGTAATTACTAAGTTATCTTTATGAAACGAATCCTCCCACCAACTTCAATTTAATTTCACTCTCTCTCCTTCCCTCTCTCTCTCATTTCCCAGTTCAACCTTTGAAAAATGGGACTTCATTTTTTAAAAATCAATACCCAGATCGATAGAGGTTTCGATGAATAAGTATAACTGATATCGCACCTTAAAAATGTTAGAGAAGATGGAACGTGCACTGCTGGCCAGAGGGACTAATCTGAAAAACCCTTGAAGATTTTGGGAACCGACTTCAAAATATAAAATGTAGGGGATTAATATGGGAAAAGCCCTTGATTATATGATATGATATGACGAGGATCAACATCGCAGAGAATAAAATTAATATATGAACAGTCCCCCCTCTCGCTCCGACTCATTCTCTCCCCTCCGCCTCCTTTCCTTCCCCATGCGCTTCTGTTTCTCCGCTTCCCTCACTTTCCTCTTTTCGATTCGATTTGATCCCCTCCCACGTGAAATCCCTTTCCCTTAATAAGTTAGGGTGGAAAAAAGAAAAGATAAAATAAAAACCCTAGAAAGAGAATCCCTTCATTATCAATCTAGAGATCAAGGTCGAGATCTTCCGTCGTCAATGGCGATCGAGGACTCCACCGACAGTTGCAGCAGCAAAGCGGTCGACTCTTCCTCCCTCCTCTCGAACAACAACGTCAGCCGCCAGCATCAGCAGCACCGCCACAAGCTCGACGTCTTCAACGAGGTCCTCCGCCGCCTCAGAGACTCTGGCTTGCCGGAGGCGCAGCCGCCGTCATTCGACGACGACCTCTGGGCACACTTCAATCGCCTTCCCGCGAGGTTAGTGCCGCCCTCTTGATCTCGAGGTTTTTCCGAGGATTTTTGCATTGGTTGATTGTTCTTGATTGTTTAGATATGCGCTGGATGTGAACGTGGAGAGAGCGGAGGACGTGCTCACGCACAAGAGATTGCTGGAGCTGGTGCGTGATCCCGCAAATAGGCCTGCCTTTGCCGTCCGCTTGGTTCAGGTGAGAAAAGAAAGGCATTTTCTTTGATATCTAGCTGGTTTGTTAGCCGGGCAGTGCAGTGGAACTCGAGAAAGAGGGTTTGGTTGGGTGAGAGAGAAGGTGAAGTGAAATATTAATGGAACAATTGTATTAACAAGGCAGTTGATAAAATTTTTGATCGAGGTAGACTCTAATGATAGGTTTAATAGTATACAAAACATATACTGTTTTCGAACTACTAGTAAAGGTTGATTGCACTTTAATACCCTAAAGTTCAATCTTTTCTAACTTTGACACCTGAAAGTTCGATCTTTGACAATTTGGTACCCTAAAGTGTGAAAAAATTTTGACATTGAAATCTCGGCATAGAAAAGTGAATGAGATACAATTTTTTTAATCACAAAATTTGAGTTTTTCTCTGTTTGGGGAAAGTGAGAAACAAAGCTAGGGATTTGCGTCAAATTGTCAAATTAACGTCACGTTGGGGTATCAAATTGTCAAAATAGAACTTCATGGTGTTGAGTTTTAAAAAGGGTGAAACTTTGGGGTGTTTAAATGCAAGTAACCCTAATAATAATAGTAGTAATAACATTGATAATAATAATAGTAATAATGATAGTAATGATAACAATGAAGACAATCTATTACCACTTGTTGCTCCTGCAACCAGTGACACCTGTTTAGTATACAGTAATAGAATAGATTGATCTGAGAATTGTGGTTATACATTATTGTTGTACTCTTAGACGAATTTATGATGGTTTTTTTGCATGTACACTTTAGTAGTTTTAGCGTATGTGGAATGATATTCTTTTATTCAAATGAGAGGGATGCTTTCCTTGCACTTGAAAACGTAATAGCTTATTACTCTGATGAAAAAGTATTATGATTTATTGATAAACTAATCTGGGCATTTAACTGGCTCGGAGTTTCTTTAGTTCCCCCTAGTCATGTTTGCAAGTTAAAATTTATAGGAATATTCCTATTTAGGAATGCAGACTCAGTTCTTTGGTTTCTATTTTATGTGCCTATGCTATGGTATAGTTGACTTGTTGTACTTGGCATCTTAATGTTCATTGTAGGTTCAAGGATAATATCGTTTTGGTTTTTGTATTCTTATTCAGGGTTTAAATACGTTTAATCCTAATATTGTCAACCTTTTTTTTATTTTAGTTTCTCTCCTCCTTACCTTGGTTGTAGCACATAATGTGAAAGGTTTTCGATCTGTGTAGAGTAGCTAGTAGTTTCTTCAAAACATGATGTTACACTATGCTTATGGTATTTCATGATACTTTGTTCATAGAGGTAAAGTTTTTTGAAAAATTGGTCAACTATTTTCTGGTGTACGTTTGATTTCAAGTACCAACCATGCAGAAGTCAGCATCATTACAATGGCAAAGTACTAAACAAGCCCATGATGGTTAGCCATTTATAATAAGTTTATAAATGATACTACAATGAAAACCTCTTTTCTTTCTATGGTACTGCTGTTTTAGGACTTGTCGCACTCTTATACAAGGTACTAGTTTTGAAATCAAAAGAAATATATATGTTGAGCGCTGCGTGTTGTCTGGTGGATATGAGTTGAAGTGCTTCTTTTAATATTTTATTGAGACTTCTAAAGAATGCTACAGACGGGAGACCCCACGCCAACGCGCTACATTTTTCTCCCGAGCCACATTTACGAAAGCCTGATTTTGACATTGTTCTAAATTGTGCACATATTATTGTTTAAAGGTCTATTTTACTGTATGCAGTGTCATAGCTATTATATTTTTATAGACATTGTATTGACAATCTTTATGTGACATTTAATTTCTGTCGGTTAATTTTTTGGAAAAACTATTAAAATGTCTTGACCCTATCACTTTCCTTCAAACAATCTCTTAAACTGATCAATTTCACTGCTGGACCTTTTTTGACTAACTAAATTTGTTTCCATGATACTTGCACATACTTCTAGAAGCATGGCATATTTCTAACCCTTAAGTTAATTTCATGGTGGAGCTGTTTCTAGGTACCCCCATTGTATGATGGAAATCATGGTGGTTCTTTTGGCAGCACACATGGTGATGGCGATGATCATTGTTCTTCAAATTATTTCCTTAATAAACAAAGGTTTTGATACTACTTTTCTTTCGAGTTTGTTGTTTACATATCTGAATTTCTCTCTTCAATTTTGCTTTCCAGTTTGCTTTTGTTCATAATTACTTATTAGCATAAATTTCTTGAGACATTTATTTATTTATTTTTTTGAACTTTTGTCAGCATTCACCCCCCTCCTGCCTTTGGTTCATCGCAAAATCTTGAGACCTTTGTCCTCGAAGCAAGCAAGCAACACGTTCAAGATGGAAACAGTGCTGCGGAGGCCTTCCAACACTTCAGCAGGTTGTATTAGTTCTTTGTTTTTTTTTCGTGTTAGAATAATGGCTTACTGTTTTGTTCTGCATGTTTAATGATGATGGTAAAAGTGATAGATAAAAATTGTGCGACTTGTGTCTAAGCATGCATTTACATTACAAGTAAGGTACCATATATTTAATTTAGATTTTCTCATTTTTATCATGTAAGAAAAAAATATTCTATCTTAATATAATCCACCTTTCATAATGAAGAATAAGTTTTCAGAAGTTGATGCTTCAAAACTGGTTTTTTTCCCGAGTTCTTCAATCTCTTCTATACTTCTGTCTCTTCTAGGGGGAGTGTTAGTTAAAATGAAAATTTCCTCTTATGAAGAAGAATCTTTGCTTGTTAAGTTTGTTTATCTGTTTCCTTTTTTTTCCTTTTCTTTATATTCTTCTGCTACTGAAGGGGCAAAATTTTCTACTTAAAGACTGAAAGGAATTGATTTAATATATTGGAAGACTATAATATAGAAACACACTTGTCACATTTTCTATGTCATCCATTACTTTGATGACATGTTTTTGGTTCTTTATTCCATTGAATCAACTAGAGACTGTACTAAAACTTTATCTTTTACATAACAACACATAGTGATATCTTTTTTTAATTATCTATTTGACCTTTTAACAACTTTAATGTGGTTATCGTTGACATGAATTGTAAACTGGCTATTGCTATTCTCACAACTACTATTTAAAATGTGTGAAGACGCTTACACAATGAATTATTGGATAGCATCTTTCTCATCAATTATTTCTTGACTGCATACTCTACATTGCCAACATCTTCGATGATCCATCTTTTTTGTTCCACTAGTCTGGGTATTATAGTCACGGGTTTGATATGGCTCGTAGCTCAGCCATCTTATCAAATCTTTATGATATCACCAACACTTCCCAACTTTTCAATGCAGGTTGAGGGATGTACTTATGAAGCAAGTGAAGCACCTTTAGCATGCTTCATAGACCAATCTCTTTTTCTTTTTTTTTAATTTGCACCCAGTTATAGTTGGAATCGAGGGGCTTCTACCATGTTATTTGACGGTTTCGTCCTAACTCAAAGCTTTAGCCTAATGTTGATATCAAACACTATCTATTTAGAGACCTTAAGTAAGTTTTTGTGTCTAGGCTGTTTATGACTATTAGTGCAGCCAGGCCCACAAATCCGGGTCCGTGCCGGGCAAAATGCCGGCCAGGTAAGGGTGAGCATCGGTTGGTTCGGTTCGGTTTTTACCAAAATTTGAACCACCGAACCGAACCGCCTACAATTCAAAACCGAACTGAATCGTTGCAAGTTGGTTCGGTGCGTTTCGGTTTGGTTCGGTTTGTTCGGTTCTAACTTCATCAACTTAGAGGTGCAAATTCAGCATTATAAAAGATCATGGAAGGTAAATAAATTTAGAGATGCAAACATATGCAGAGCACAGCAGAGGGATCTCATGGATTGAACTTTGAAGTCACTTAACCAATGCCTGAATAAATTCACACCACAGAGGCACAACTTGGACAAGCTAGATACAATTTACAAGTCTAAGCGCATACTAAATCATTTTAGATGATAATAAACAGATCAAGTTTCAATCAACACAAAGCATCATCTGTACTAACCTACTAGGTCTCATTGAATTAATAAGCATTCGTTTTCTTATGAAATGTTACTAGACTACTAGAAACAGCATCAGAATAACTTGACATTTATTGAATTAATAACCAGTTGCCATCCTATTCCTCATCGTCGCCCTGCAATATAAAAAAAAGCAAATGAATGAGTGCTTGTGTTGCTGTTCAAGGTAACATATCCTTTCTAGTCTAAAAACAAAACATTAGCTTACCCAAATAGAAACAATTATTACATGTGTTCTTCCATGAAAGCTGTTACAAATCCGTGATTGTCGATTCAATTGAAAGCTTGCTCAAATCTGAAAGATAAACAAATAAAAAATTAATAAAAAATCAAATCATTTAACATACAAAAACATAAATGGTAAATACCTATGTCTAACTTCTCAAGAGCATCCAAATCTTCTTCAAAACAAATTTTGCTTGAACCCGGCGTAACCAACAAGTTTCGAAGCCAATCGGACGTGCATACTAGGCTTTGTACCATTCTCGGAGTCAATGAGCTCCTAAATGGATCAATTACTCGGCCACCTGTACTAAATGCAGACTCAGAAGCAACTGTAGAGATTGGAATAGCCAATACATCACGAACCATTCGGGATAGAATTGGGAACCTTGCACTATTAACTTTCCAATAATCTAAAATATCAAAGTTACTTTGATCGGCTTCAACATCCTCGCTTAGAAATTTTTCCAAATCTGATTTTGCTTCAATGCTTCCTTTTGCGGCTTTCAACCTTTTGAACTGACTTCTTACATCGGTTATTTGATTAACATCACTGTCAATATTATTAGATGAAGCACCAATTGATTGCTCACATGCATTTATTTCAGTTCCATATTTAATTTTGTAGTCATTGAATAATGCAAATGCGGCATCTTTGATGAATTTTAACTTATCAACACTTTCTTTCTCACCGTATGTAAGCTCAAGAATAAAAATCATAAAATCTTCTTTATTTTGTGGATCTAGAAGCGTCACAATGTAAATCAACATGTTCGTCTTCTCCTAACTTTCCCAATACTTCTTATATTTATCTGTCATTCTATTAGTAATTCTAGCATATGATGCATCATCAGACAATCTTTATGTTTGCAAATCACAAGCAACATTACCAATTTCTTAAAGAAAAAAATTACTTGTCACATACGAGGAACATGAAACAAGTATTGTTAGCTTGTAAAATTTTTCAAGCAAAATACACAACATTCTCACATTAACCCAATCATCCTCCAATGGCATTCCATGAGCTCCATTTCCATTACTTAGTTCAAATCTAAAGAAGAGATCCTCCTCACCATATCTTTCAAAAGCTTTTTCATATTTTTGAGCAATGTTTGACATAAAAAAATTAGAATTCCATCTAGTGCATATATCCAAACATAAAGATGAACCAAATTTAATTTTTTCTAGTTCAATGCAAGTTTTGAATTTAGCTAATCTAGATGGAGATTGCCTCACATATCTCACCGTCGAACAAACACGGCAACGGAATCCCCCAAACCTTTGAGTCCATCACTAACAATAAGATTAACAATATGAGCAATGCATCTCATATGAAGATATTTTCCACCCAACATTGTGCCTCCCCAATTATTGAACCTCTTTTTTAAGTATGTAATCATGATATCATTTGAACTAGCATTATCAACCGTGATCATGAAAATATTCTCAATTTCCCAATCTAGTAAACACTTCTCGATCACCTTCCCAAGATCATCTCCTTTAAGACTTGATATAGGACAAAAGTTTATTATTCTTTTGTTAAATTTCTAATCATTGTCAATCCAATGTACCGTTAAACACATATAATTAATATTTTGAATGAAAGTCCAAGTATCGGTTGTTAGACACACCCTTTGACATGTAGCTTTTAATAAATTCTTCAATTTTTTCAGGGTAAATCTCATAGCAATCTCTTTGGATTGTCCAACAAGAAGGAATATGAAATCTAGGGCAAGCGGTTGACATGAAAATTTTAAACCCTAAACCCTCTACTAACATGAATGGAAGCTCGTCTAAAATAATAAAATAACTGAGGGCTTTTCTTATGGCTCCTTCATCATAACTCCAACTACCAAGTGTTCCCATTTTCGTACTAGATCCACTTTGTGAATCACGATTTGTCTGTAAATTTAATAACTTCTGTCGAGTGTTGATATTATGTGGATGCTTTTTGCAAGACTCCATGTGATCACGAAGTGTTATAGTTCAATTTTTTTACAATGTGCAAAATACACTTTTTCACAATACTTGCATTTTGCTTTTGGGTCATCATTTTTATCTTTAAACTTAGTAAAATGATCCCATACTTCCGATCTTCATTTTACTGCTTTCCTTTTTAGTCAAAGTCTGAGAGACTTGTGTAGATTAATTAGAATCAACTTGACTTGTATTTACATTAGGATTCTTCTTTTGAAAAGCCTGCAGATTATTTTAATAATTCAACTAAATTAGGGGTTTTAACTTTTTAGCACACTAATATGCATAAATCAAACTATTGTAAACATGTATGTACGCATTATAATCATTCAAATTGAAGAACAAAAGTGAGATATGCACACAACAACAAAAACACAGATCAATATCATACACTGAAAGCAAATACCAAAACTATAGGCATTATCAGTAACATGATCATCTTCAGATCTCATTCAAAAGCAAATAAATTTGATTTTTTCAGAGCAATGAAAAAAAGATGCATGATAAATTAACAAAGCTATAATACTTGGAAATCTAGATATAAACAGAAGCTTGGATACTTGATTGATCTAATTGCTCATTTCTGAATCCTTAGCTCAATTGACCGTGGGAGAGTTTAAAACTAACATGTTAGAGCTCAGAAGAATCAGAACTAACATGGAAGAGTTCAGAACTAACAAAGCATGGATTGAACTAACATTGAACTAACATCAATTAAACTAACAAAGCATGGAAGAGTTTAATAATCTCATTTGGTTCTTGAATCCTGACAATTGAATTAACATTGAACTAACAAAGCATTGGTTCCTGAATCCTGACAATTTGGTCCCTGACACGACACTAGATCCTGAACTAAAAATGAAAATAAAATTTAAAAAAATCCACATGACAAGAAAACTAAAAGCTTGAAGACTGCAGAATAATAGATCCTGAGCAAAAGAATAAAATCCACATGAAAAAAAATTCGTCTGTGAGATAATCAAATCAAAGTATAACATTGAATGAGAAGGAAGCTTGAAGAAGAGCAAAAGAGATGTTATAACCCCGGCCTCGGCGACGGCGACGGCAACGACGACTGGTGTGGGTGCGGGTGCCAGAGATAGATCCTGAGCCTGATCCTGAGCCGGAGATAGATCCATGACGACTGCGGAGCACTGGCGGCTGAGGAGAGTGAGAGAGTGAGAGAGGCGGATAGAGACTAGAGCAAGAGAGAGGAAATGAGGAGCGGCGGGCGGCGGGCGGCGACTCACGGTTGGGACTGAGAGAGGAAATGAGGTTAGGGACCTAGGGTTGAGTTTTGACTCTTAGGGGTTGGGGACGGGTCGGGTTAATGACTAAATGGGTAGGGTTTTGAGAATCGCAGTATATATTAGGTCGGTTCGGGTCGGGTTGAAAAGTTTTCAACCTGACCCGAACCGCCCTACTCATAAAACCGCTTATTTCGGGTCGGTTCGGTCGGTTTTTTCAGTTTAGACCGTACCATGTTCAGCCCTACTGCCAGGATCCACGTTGGATGTATCAAGCCAGGTCCGTGTCCGAGCGATTGCGGGTGGGGCACTGGCCGGCCCGGCTATTTTTATTCTTTTTTTGCAAAAATATGTAATTTTTTGTAAAAAATTCAGAAAAATCACTTAGAATTTTTGATATTTCAATGATAATGGTTTAATGAAATATTTTTCAATATATAAAGCGCTGGGTGAATGTATTTAATAAGATCCAAAAGTTTAGTTTTAAAATATCTTCTATTTAATCAAAGTATTATGTCCCACTAATTTGCATTCTCCTCCATGATTTCAACATAATCTCAAGCAAAACATTCATCATACTATTGAACAACAATTATGTCATCGAAGATCTAAGCTTTTAGAATTTTTTTAATAATATACTCAATATGTCACAGCCTTAACATGAAATTATAATGATTTCTGATTAAAAGTTTTTTACGGATAACTAAAAATAATTTTTTTTGACTTGGTAGATTTGAACTAGTGACCTAAAGAACTACCTATGACCAACTACAATCTCCTGAACCAACTAAGCTAAGGTTGGATTAATCATTCTTTCAAACATTATTAATAACTACAATTAACTAGCTAAATTGACCAAAAAACACATTGTCCCTGATCGGGCACCGGCGGAGGCACCTAGTCTTGGGTTTGGAACTCAACCAGGCCCTTTTTCTGGGCTTTTCCCAGATCCGGGCCTGGTACTGGACGGGCCTGAACTGAGCTGGATTCTAGGACAGGTCTAGGCCGCTGGCTTTTTAGACAACCCTAATGACTGTTCAACTACAGTCATGGCCAAAAAAGGAGAAAACTACGAGAGCTGCTATTGTGTGCGGGTGTATATATACGTGTACACTCACACAGATATATGCATACATGCATAATTGCATTTATATATTATGGTTATATACATGTATCTACCTATAAAGGTAGTGAAAACTGAAATATTATACTACAACTCTAATAAAAATAGAGTTCCAACCAAGTTATAACTCCAACAAAAGATTGAGTCAACTTGTTAATAGTTTCAAAACATTAGAAGGGTCCTACCTAAGTTAAATATCAATATAAAAGATCAATGCTACAAGCTTCTAGCAATATCTTTGACCCATATTGCTAAATATGAAATTCGAAGGATTCCTAAGAATGCGCCCTGACTACAAAGAACAAGAAGACAGCGTTAAGTGATGATGTTTTAAGAATCCAGTTTTCCAAGGGCTAGGCAAGTAGCCATCAAAAACCTTCCTGCCCAATCCATGTATCCTCCATGTTTTGTTGTGCTCCAGCAAACAAGGAAACATTATGATTCTTCATCCAAAGATCCTATGTACCCTCGTCCAAGACAACATTGACCTCATCACTAGCCTGCTAGATGTGGCACATGATGAACTAAGGAGCAACACGACATGCAAAAATAACTTTAAAAAAGTAGGAGGCTTAGAGGTGCTCAATAAGTGATATGTCCTCGGATTGAAATTGATACAATATTAATAAATGTTTTTTTAATTTTAACCCATTCTTGATTCTTGTACAGTTGTACCATGGGACATTTCTGAGCCCGCCCACTTCCAAAATCATTCATACAGTCAAACATCCATCCTTGTGTAGTTTTAGCCAAGATTTACCACTTTATTATAGCTCTTTAACTAAAATTGTAGCATTTTACCAAATATTATAGCAGATCAGACTGAACTATAGCAGTTTACCATAGTCTATAACGGATTAACACTTATTTTGGGATTTAAAAATAAATTAGATTGGGCGTATGAATGATTGGGAGTGTTTGGGTTTAAAAATAAATCAATGCAAAAGAATGGGTTTAAACTAAAAACCCTTATTTATCAGGCAAGAAACGTAAATAAGCATAAGGCCGAAGCACATACTTGAAGTATGAAAATGCCAATACCCTGTAATGTAATTTATTTGAACTTTTGAGATGACAAACAGGTCATATTTGAACCATAGTATAATCCTCCCTTTATCTGAACTCTTGCTTTTGACAATTGAGTATT
The DNA here is from genome assembly GCA_022839385.1 of Asparagus kiusianus. Taxonomy (NCBI): domain Eukaryota; kingdom Viridiplantae; phylum Streptophyta; class Magnoliopsida; order Asparagales; family Asparagaceae; genus Asparagus; species Asparagus kiusianus. Next base: position 148,766 of record BQKN01000544.1, read on the forward strand.
AAGAAGCTTATAAATTCAATATCAAAAGTGATATTGCGGCTGATTTTGAACGCACGAGTGAAGGGAAGAAGATAGTGACATCCTTAATCTTTTCAGACCATCTCAAGGTGACGGTATTCTAATCTGACAGAGGAGAGGACCTTAATAAAGATAAAAGGAGTTGAAGGATTAACGATGCGAACCTGTTGGTAATTATGGTCTTTGCATCTGACTGAAAGAGAGGGCAGGTATACATATTATATACCTGATATTTACACTTGGATCTAACTGCCATGCTGTGCATATCAGAGTTGTTTTATTATACTCAGTAGCAGAAATTTTTATTACTGCTTTAGATCCCAACTAAAATGTGATCTTATACCTGTTTCTAAAGAAAGGAGCATAATGGTTTTGTTTGATATAAGATATAACCACTCAAGCGATTATTGGCTGATGTTGGGGATTTTGCTCTTAGCATTAACAGTTGAGTAAGGATTGAGTTTTACTTGGAATTGGCCTGTATATTGGAATAATTCTGTAGTATCTCTCATCCTATTCTACCTGTCATCTCTTTCTTTGGATATAGTATTTGTTTGATTATCATGCTTTTATCTTTGTGAAATACCTAGTTATTATCTTCACCATTCCTTCTCCTTGTGTGATCTGAATTGACTTCCTTTTACTGGCAGTTATCACTGTACTCGTTTGTCCTTTTGACTAGTCTGTCATTTCATGATACTGTTCATTTTCCTCTCCTTACCATTTACGTGTGCTTGTCTACACTTCATCAAATGGTGATTTTCCATCTTGTTAATTAATGTTTTCTACTGCTGAAATAATATGCAAAGAGCCTGAAGTATATGATCTGAAAAGAGCCCAACTGCCCATGGTAACAAGCTAGGACTAGGTGTTCTGGTGTTTGTTTGAGGTACCCTTGAAGTACCTCATGGCCTGATAATGATTCTATATGATTCCCACTATAAGATCACTTCACCATTATCTTTGCATACAAGGGGTTAGAAGATGCAGACATCCTTGAGAAGTGACCTAAAAGAAATGTTTTTTTAGTTCGAATGCAACAGATACTGCTCCTATTTTACTTCTTCTCATGTTTCTCATCTAATAGAACCTGAGTTCCTTTGGTTCTTTTGAAGCCATGTGTGAAATCAGGAACTACTTGATCAGTCTCTCTAGACAAGGTTTGAATTGAATCAGGGCATTGTGCTTAATCTCTGTAAATAATGTTCCTTAGGGCCAGAAAACAAGACTGTTGATGAAAAGAATTTTGTTGGTAGAAATTCAGTTAGTGGATTGCTGGTATTAAGGTCTGAGTTACCTGTCTTTTTCCTTTGCTTTCTTTTCCCTAAATTTCTTTTCTTTTAAAATACTCTCTTTGCTACGCAAGAAAACACTCTCAGTTGGTTGCAATATTGTAGGAAAATACATTCTAAATTTATTCTAAAATTGGCTGCATTTCCTTTTTTCCCACTTATTACTGTTCTATTTTATGAGACTTGTAGCACCTGCTTATTCTATGCAAGAATTGGTTTAAATTGACTTCTCTTCAAGTCTCTGCATCTTTCATGAGAGTGTTCGTGCATTACTGCAAATATTGAATTTTTGTGTCAACTGGTGTGCAGACCTATGCATGAAATCACCTTTTCGACTGATGACAAGCCTAAGCTTCTTAGCCAGGTAAACATGCTTATTTTAAGTATATCAGACCACATGTCAACTTGAAGTATTCCACAGGAAATTGAAAATAATAGATAAGAAATCATGCTCGTGATTTCTTAAAGGACAAAATTGAGGTGCTTTCTGAAGCACTTCTAAAAAAGAGAATTGGAGAGAAAAATGTATGCGTTACAAAAGCAATAGAACCTTTGTCCCAAAGTTTCTGGTCAGTTACATCAATCTCGCTTTCCACTCAATTTTGTATCGGTCAGCTCCTATGTAAATGGCTTAATACCATATTAACCTAAAAAGTGACACACATTTACCACTTTGGGCTAAAAATTGACACCGGTGACACTTTAACCTAAAAAGTGACAAATTTTCGACTCATAGACCTTATTGATCGCCGGAGGCAAATTTTAAGAGGAATATTAAGAAAATTTACAATATAGACCCCTCAAACTCCTACATTGTTCGGATTACCCCCTACCAGAGAAAACCCCCAAATTCTGAAATTTGTTAAAAAAAAACATCCTTACTACCATCTCCTCCCTCCCAATCCCTATCTTCTTTTCTCCCACTTCCTCTCCCTCACTCCGCCCACTCCCAATCTTCAACATCAAACATTCTATTAAAAACCCTGCCTTCTTCTCCTCTTCCTCTTTCCCACTCCCTCTCCTCCTTGCTTCGACAATCCCTCTTCACCCTCCAATCATTAAAAGTTAGAGAGAAGTTCAAAAGTTAAAGGAGAGGTGGGGTTGGAGAAAGAGGGAAGGAGGAGGTAAGAGTGAGGATATGGGAAATGGGGGAGAGAGGAGGGGAGGTTGAGGATCGGGAGATGTCAGGAGGGAGGAACTGGAGGAAAGGGAGGGGGAGAGGGTCTTTTTACAAATTTTAGAACTTGAGTTTTTTTTTTTTTTTTGGGGGGGGGGGCGGGTAAATCTGAAAAATATGGGAGATTTGAGGGGTATATATGAGAAATTCTCTTAATATTTCACTTAAAAAATTGCTTACGGTGAACGGAAAGGCCTATGTGTCACCAATTTGTCACTTTCTAGGTCAAAGTATTGCCAGTACCACTTTTTATGTTGAAGTGGTAAAGGAGTGTCACTTTTTAGGTCAATATGGTATTTTAGCCTCTGTTAAATTAACCACTATTTTATTCTTCTTAATTGCCTCCATCCCCATTTATTTAGTTGACATTTGCTCCTCATTAGTTCATTAACTAGAATCCTATTGTTTCTCAGTTAGAAGGTTGTTCGTTTTCGTTTTCTTTCTAGAGCTCATCTTCTCTAAACATACTTAGTTCAAGGTTCATTTCCATGTTTCCAGCTGACATCTTTACTCGCTGAAGCTGGCCTTAATATCCAAGAAGCACATGCATTTTCCACAAATGATGGTTACTCACTAGATGTCTTTGTTGTTGATGGATGGCCATATGAGGTAAACTTTCCTTCGAAGTATCATTTTGGTACTTGATGGATCTTGAACTCTTCCAGACACTTTAGAAGAGTTTCCTAGTGAACCTTGCTTGTCATATTGCTGTTTCCGTTTTGTCCAATGAACTACTTGCGAAATCATATTTGAATAAGATGCTTTATGCATTCAGACAATAGAGCATCCGAGCTAAACAAAATATTTAAAATTCAAATGTAATAGTTCCATCTCATGCACGTGTTGTTTAAAGTTCAATATGTTTTGTAGTTTGAGAAGTTTGGAAGAAAAGAATTTGCATTCTGATGCAGACATATCTTCAAATACATAACAACTGCTACATTGACGGTCTGCTATGCTTGGAAGGAAACCCACTACGAGCTTTAATATTCTTAAAAAATGTCTACACAGAAAATCTTACTTCCAGAAAAGTGTGGATGGAGTTAATATTTCATTATTGTTTTTGTGTAAATCTCCTGCAAATTATGTTAGCAGAGCAGAGTCTTTCAATATGTACTATATAATATGGTTACTAGTTAACTCCTTTGTTTAACAAAAGATACATATCTTCACACATAATCGTCACATGCGTGTGTATACAGACGCATGGGCGTTTGCTTGTATCTGATTGTGCATGTGTGACAGGCGTGGTTGTTTGTGCGCATGCGTGCACGCATGTACTTGTGATCTTGTATTAGGTGGATAGATGTATAAATATTCATATACTTGTGACCTTGTATTAGGTGGGTAGATGTATAAATATATATTTTGTACAAATGGAATGCGAAAGTTAACAACGTTATGCATCTGTACTTGATGCATGAACAAAAAAAATTAGAACTTGCATTTGATGTTTGGTCTTTCCAATTATATAGATCATCTTCAATAGAGTAGATCTTTAAATGTCGATATCTATCATTGACAAATTGGAAGAGAGTGTCTCCAAATTCTATAGATCATCTTCAATAGAGTATATCTTTATATGTGGACACCTATCACCGACAAATTGGAAGGGTTGATTCCCTATCTTACTATATACTTGCACCCATACGCATGTATGCATATATACAAGTTTACAAGTGTTATGTGCGTATCTATCTACAGGTTTGCTGGTGTGAATTTATAGTTCATTATGCTAAATAAGTTATCAATACATGAGGAGGTGTGATGCCCATCCGTCACATCTGATTTGTGGTAGTTCGTTTATCAAAATGATTGCAAACTTATGCCCAAAATTTCCTGTATATATACATTTATTTATATGTAAACACTAGCAAGTGATCTTATTTTTCTACTACGGAAACATCCATTTGTATGTACATGCTGGCAAGTGCACGTATTTGTCTAGTACGGAAAGTCCGAAAAACAAGAGCATTGAAGACGACGTGATTCAAGATGGATCTTCAACCTCTATAGTTTCATCTTTTGCATTATATGACATCAGGATCATGATGGGAGGCACGTATTGTGAGCTAAATCACCCATCAATATATTTTAGGCTAACCTTTGGTTAAGTTACATAATAGGTCATTATGTGATACTTTGCCATATAACACATACACGCTCATACATGCACAGGCTGATACGAGTTGCCGGACGAGCACCCTTGATCGTGGAATTATCAAGAGTGGGTTGAGAAGAAGATGATAGAAAATACAAGAACAATTCAGTTTTGACGAAGGAAAATGCCTTTTTTAGATTATGAGAATAATAGATTACAAATCTCTCTCTCACAATCTTTCTAGAATCAAGAACAATCTTTCAATTCTCTCTAAACCCTAATCTCTTGGTTAGGATCTCACCTCTCTGATTTCTCTGATTGTTTACCCTAAAACAATCCTTTTTATAGAGTTTTTAACGTGGATGACAAACTTATAATTAAATAAACCAAAATCAAACAGGAAAGCAGAGTCCCAAACGAACAAGGAAGGCTCAGGAAACCGTCGCGGTCAACCACAGAGACCATCGCGGTCGACTGGATCCAACGACAGAAACCAAAACACATTATAGGGTTTGGCCGGTCGACCGCACATGTCGCTATCGTCGACCGCCAAAAGTCCAAAGGCCTCCCAGGATTTTTGCACGTTTGCGGTCGATCGCGACGTCACGTGCGGTTGACTGTTGGAAGCTCAAAAGTTTCCTACAATTTCTTCCGTAATTTTCGCCTTTGCCGCCTTCAATGACTACGTCCACGTCTCTATTCTCTAGATATCATGAAAATCATCTATCCTCAAGCTCCCATAAAGATCGCTAAGCTCCTGAAGCAAAGAAGAAGATATACCTGTATCATGGCTCCCTCATTTAGGAACTTGAAGTCCCGTTCAAGTTAGAACTCTAGCTGAGGGAACTCACGAGCTCTTCCATCTTTTCTGAACCACTTAGCCTTGCTAGGAATTTGGTCTCGACGTCTGATCGGAAACAATCCCTTCGTCCTGCGTCTCGTCGTAGTCACATTCCGCTCCAAATTGCAACCCTCTTTCAGTGGCTCATCATAAGAATTAATACATAACGCATCAAACTTATTGCTTGCATTCACTAGCCTCTTTGCCCGGTTCACCGTCACCAAGTTTGTCTCATTCGGAAGAGATGCTGAACGAAATATGAATTTTTTACCATCTTTGGTGAATATGTACTTCTGAGCCCGTTTCTCGTAGATCGCGTATCTATCCCACAAATAGGGATTGCCCAGTATAACCTAACAAACATCCAATGGAACTATATCGCACGTGACCTCATCAATATACGACTCATGAAGCTCAAATCTAAAATTGCATTGATCAACTATACTCAGTCCCGTCTCCTTCTGAATCCACCCCAATGGATAGGGCTTTGGATGCTTGACTGTCTTCAGACCCAACTTCTGAACCAAGGTCTCAGATATCAAATTCTTCTCGTTACCTGGATCAACTACGACATCAACCAAATTGGTCTTTACCTACAACTTAAGAACAAATAGCTGCACTCTAGGATCGTCATCCTCTTTCGTGATCTGTTTCCCTGTCATAGGATTGAGACTATTGTTGGGTTCTGTCATCCTCGGGATTTCTTTCAGAACTTGAGCTATCACGTATGCTTTTTTCTTCTCCTTCTTCAATCCCCTTGGTTTGAGATGGATATACTTCTCCCAACACCGATCAGCTACGTGTCTTGTCTTCTCGTAATGATTACAAATCAGCTCTGTTTTCCTGGATCACCCTTCTTCTTCTCCTTAGATTGAGAACCACTAGACTCGTCTCCAGTTTGTTTAGCCTTTCTTTTGGATTCGTTGCTCCTCTTCTGCTTGCCTTCGATGGCAATAGCCTTTACGCTCATCTCTGTAATACATTCCGCCATGAATAGCTTCATCTCCTTCCGGATGTACTCGTTCAAACCCATCATATACTTCATAAACACAAAATATTCCTCCATTGTAATATTAAGGACCATCGCCTGCTGTTGGAACTCCGTGGTGTATTCTTGTACGGTTTGATTGACTCTTTGGTACAAGCTGTACCACTTGTAGCAACGCTCCTCAAGGAATCCCACCGGATAAAATTGCTTCCGCAATAGTTTATTGAACTTGTTCCACGACACCGCCTTCCTTTCCTGCTTGTAATAGGATTTTTATCATGTCAATGTATGCCCCGAAAACTTCAAAGCCGCGAACACGAGCTTCTCCTTGGATGAATATCCGTAGAGGGTAAAATATGTCTCCATCCGCTCGATCCAATCATCAAGCCTCTCGATGTTGACACTCCCATCATAAACATGAATCTCCACCTTGAAGTTTATTTTTAAATTCTAGTAAGAATCCTTACCCCCTTGGTGCGGAACAGTCTTGACAATCTTGGTCTCCTCATCAGAATCAGATTTCTCGCCCTCCCCATCGGACTCTACAATTTCTTCTTGTCTTTCGAAGAAGATTCTTCCTTTTTGTCATTTCCTTGGAAAAGATTGACGAGCTGTGTGAGAGTCGAACCCATTATCTTCATCTGTTTCTCCAATGCATTAAGTCTTGCTGAATTATCCTCTTCAGTCATCTTCTTCTTCCTTAATCTCTGAACTCTTTTTAAAGAAATAAGGATCTCGCCTAGCTTCTTGTATTACGATCGAGGAAGGACCATACACATGATCCCTCTTCACAAGATCTAATCGCTCTGATACCAACTTGATACGAGTTACCGGACGAGCATCCTTGATCGCGAAATTATCAAGAGTGGGTTGAGAAGAAGACGATAGAAAACACAGGAACAATTCAGTTTTGACGAAGAAAAATATCTTCTTTAGATTATGAGAATAATAGATTATAAATCTCTCTCTCACAATCTTTCTAGAATCAAGAACAATCTTTCAATTCTCTCTAAACCCTAATCTCTTGGTTAGGATCTCACCTCTCTGATTTCTCTGATTGTTTAGAACCCTAAAACAATCCTCTTTATAGAGTTTATAATGTGGATGACAAACTTGTAATTAAACAAACTAAAATCAAACAGGAAAACAGAGTCCCAAACGAACCAGAAAGGCTTAGGAAACCGTCGCGATCGACCGCAAAGACCATCGCGATCGATCAGATCTAACGACAGAAACCAAAACCCATTACAGGGTTTGGCCAGCCGACCACACACGCCACTACGGTCGACTGCCAAAAATCTAAAGGCCTCACAGGATTTTTGCACGTTTGCGGTCGATCGCGGCGTTACGTACGGTCGATCGCTGGAAGCTCAAAACGTTTATTGTAGTTTCTTCCGTAATCTTCACCTTTGTCGTCTTCAATGACTTAGTCCACGTCTCTATTCTCTAGATCTCATGAGAATCATCCATCCTCAAGCTCCCATGAGAATCGCTAAGCGCCCCAAGTAAGGAAGAAGATACACCCATATCACAGGCACCACAAACGGATGAACATTTCTCAGTTTTGGTTTTTCTTGCTTTTTCCAAATCTGAGACTGAACAAATTTTACAGACCGATTTAGGCCAAGCTGAATCTGGTTAAGAACTAAGATTCAACCGAGCAAAATGGTTCGGCTTAGTTTGGTTTGTGGCATAGGCCTAGTTTGATCCAAACTAAAACAAATCAAAACAACCCAAAAAGATCGACGATGCATATAACGCAAAATAGGGGAAAAAACGTCAGTTGGAATTGGAATAATCATCATCATTATTTTAAGTGTCCTGACCAGTTAGCAAAATCATTCTCCCTTTAAAAACACGTGTTCGGAAAAATCATTTAGTAGACAAAAATACCATTGAAATTCAAATACTAATTCATTAAGAGTAAGTTAATAAATTGATGACTTCGATATACATAGTATGAAGATAATGATATAATTTAAATTGAAATGTAAACCTGAATGAAAGAACAGCTTAGGTAAATTAGACAATTTATTAAATTAGACGATTTATTAATAATTACACAAAGTGGTAATCTCTCACCGACTAAAATTAAAATAGTTTAAAGTACTGCATAGTTAGTTTTAAAATTTAATTATACTATTATTATTTAAATAGAACTCTATTTATAATTGTTATCCTCTCACATGCAACATCATATACTAATATATATAAGCTAATAAATTACAATAATTTCTATAACATTTTTATCTCCTTCTACTGGCATGATGTGCCTTTGTTATTAGATTAGATTAGATTATTTTTAAAAAACTATTTATATTGTATATTTGATCTTTTTTTTCAGATTAAGAAATTACAATAATTTTTATAGTAATTTTATCTTCTTTAACAAGTATGTGTCTTTATTATTTTCTTCTTATTAGAATAGATTAGATTGTTTAAGAATTATGAATTATAAAATTGCAACAACTTTCTCAGTACTTTCATCAATTTTCTTCTTATTAAATTAGATTAGATTATTTTAAAGTGATTAATTATATTGTATGTTTGATTTTTTTTCAAATCACAAAGTTTATTTATACTATTATTATTTAAATAGATATTGTTTGTATAAAAGTTAAAGAGAATCTCACACGTATCTTTGATATCAATGCCAATTATAATACTTATATATGGATTTTGGTTAAAATAAATTTCGTGTGTGGGGTTAACTTATATGATCCTACTTTAATCAGATTAGATAATAACATTTGTTCTTTACACCCAAACTCTTCCACAAAACCAAGAGATCTTCAAAATTAATCTTGGGGGTTGCTTGCATTAAAAAATTATGTTAGAGGGCCTATACAGTTTGTTTTATAGTTTAAGATTGTCAACACATTTTTTTCTCTTATGCATATCAATTATGAGTAATAATATAATATAATTGATCCAAGTATATCTTAATATATTTTAAAACTCTTATATTATCTTTTGCTCTTTATCATGTACAAACCTAGCGATTCTTATTCAATTCCTTCTTTTTTCTTTTTTATCTCTTGACATTGTCTTTTGTTCTTCATTATGTACAAACCTATTTTATGGATTAGGGTTATGTTTTTTGAGGGGGGGGGGAGCAGAAGACAAATGGGTTGATTTTTGGTGTTGGACTTCATTATTTGAAGAGATTAATTTTAATAAATTCAACTCTAACCTGATATCACAATTGATGTAGATGATGAAGACGCTACTCTAGAATTGCTCAATAAAAAGATAAATGTGGAGAAAAATTGATCTCGGCTCAATTAAAATATAAAATAAAATGAATAAATGATAATATTTTTTGAACATTTTATACTATAACTTAATTTTAAAGTAAAATTAGGAATTTTTAAAAGGAATTTTCATACAAAAATTTTAATATTTTTGTATGCTTATGTGATTGCTTTTATCACATAAAATTATACTATAGTTACCATTAATCTTTAGTTTTTATCTATTTATTATTTTAAGTGTATCAAATAATGTAGGCTGAGATCTCATATATATCATGTTTATTGTACTTCTTTTTTTTTTATGTTTGCTTTTAAGATTGTTTATTATAAAACACGAGCTTATAATGTTGAAAAGTGCAGTGTAATTCTATTTTCAATGCAATAAGAAATGTTATTTTTTATTGCTAGAACTATAGTTCATAATGATATTGTTATTCATCATTGACTCCATACTATAGCTTGGGATTAGTAGAGTTTAGAATATGACATGTAGTATCAATTTAACTTATTTTCTTTTATTATTCTGTTTGAAGATATTATTATGTCAACTGATGTCTTTTTCTTTTTTCTGCGGAAATCAATTATGATATCCCAGATAAGTATATTGATCCCAGTTTAGCACAAAAATCCATCACATCAAATTTTTTATAATGTTTAAATAAAAATTATAGCAAATCTAATAATTAAAATGAACCCGACTTATTTATAGTAATAGTAATAAAATAAAAAAATAAATTATTTTGAGATTTAACCACGTGCATTGCACGTGCATAAAAACTAGTTATCTTAAAGAAGGGAACATTTGCCAGGTTTCCTTTGGTCAATTTTCTTACTTTTGTCAACTGTTTTCGTGTTTCAACTTCCCATAATTCTTCATACCTTTCCTTTATATGAATTAGTGCATATATCTTGTAACTGTTGCTACACTCTGCACCAATGTTCTCATAAGCATTTCTAAGATTCCTGCGGTTATGATTTTTAAAGCAGTTGCAAGTTTTAGCCAATGATTCTTCTTAGTATAATCTTTTTTGTATATCTTCTGCTTTTTTTTTTAAAAAATCTATGTAATCAAAGCTAAATGACCAAAATTTCTAGGAAACCGACCAGCTTAGGAATGCACTGCAGAAGGAGCTCCTGAAAATTGAGGTAATATTTTTTTATTCAATACAATGATATTCTTTAAAATGTTGTATAGTTGCTGCAATTAACTTTCAACAGATTCTAATTTTCTAATTTCTTGAAGTCAATAAATGAAAGAAAGCCTTTTGTCCATGGACCTTCATATTATCTGCAATTGACTTTCCGGCCACTATGGTCTTGTGTGCATTCAGTTCTTGGTATTTCTATATTAATTTGTGTGCAATGGACAAAATTTTGACTGAATTCTTTACCACTTCTTTTGAAAAGTTGAGTAATCTCCTCAGATATACTAAAAGCAAACCTGCCAGTTTCTGGTCCATGCTTGGTTTAAAGATTTTTGTTGCATTGAAAACCATTTGCATGTCAAAAGCTAAAACTATATAAAAATGATGGTTGTTCACTGGGTGGTAGGATGTGAAAAGAGCTCTATCGTTCTCAAAGTCACTTTTTAGAATATGGAACATTTGAAAATGAGTTAGGCATCTCTTGTTATCTCTCGCTGAATTTCAGCGTCTGATGAGTTTAACATTTCTGATACAAATGAGTGGTTTGGTTGTATCTGCAATTTGGGGGAGAAAAGCAAAAGAAAGTAAAGAGAACAGATGTAGTTGTAACTGTAGCTGTTTGTTTCTGGCAGATTTTGTTACAAAAAGTCACTGTTTGCAAAACTTATGACCAGCTAAAAAATGTCTTTGTTTTTCTTTGCGAAAACTTCTTCAGTTCAAATTGACTGCAAGTGACTTTTACAGAAAAGGTCTACTGCAAAGGCTGCAGATTCAATCAAACGATATATATTGTTGCACCTGCATTTGCAGTTTTGCAAATGATAACTGGAAAGTACAGCTTTTCATGAACCAAACAGCTCATATTGCACTTTTCACATATGTTAGGGACTGTATCCGTCCTTTCCCTCCTTTTTATATAATGAGAAATTGGTGATTTTTCTGAAGGCACAAAAAAACTGACATGTATCATCTAAATGCATGACACGTGTTATATCAAAAATTATCATGTGTTCTCCTATCTTATCAGACATGTAGACACCTAATTTTATATTTATCCAAGAATTCTTATGAAATTAAAACTATTTGTAATTAGAAAATTCTAATAATCAAATATTTGGTAATCCTAATCAAATCCCTCCTTTATATATAAAGGGATATTGGTGGGACTTCTAAAGGAACAAAAATTGAAATGTTTTGTCTCATAAAGAGCAAAAGAAAAAAAACCGACATGTTCATATCATAAGTACCCACTTATCTCCTTATCTTATCATAAGATGACATATATGAATACGTAATTTTTTGGTAATCCTAGTCAAATCCCTCCTTTATATTTAAAGCGAAATTGGTGGATTTCCTAAAGGCAGAAAAAACTGACACGTGTCATATTATAAAAGGCACAAAAAATCTACATGTGTCTTATCATAAGTACCCATGTATCTCTCTATCCTATCAGAAGATGACATATAAACACCTAATTTTATATTCACATACGAATCCTCATCAAATTAAGACTACCATAATTAGAAATTATAATAATCTAATATATTATATATTATATATTATGTATATTATATGTATTATCCTTTATTTATCCTTTATTTCTCTTTTAGATATAATGTGAAATTAGTGGTTCTCCTAAAGCACAAAAAATTGACGTGAGTTATCTAAATACATGACATGTGTCATGTCAAAAAATAGCCATGTAGCCTTCCATCCTATCAGAAGATGACACGTGTACAATTAAGAATTCTCATCACATTAAAACTATGCATAGTTAGAAAATTCTAATAATCAAATAATTGAATCAAATTATAACTATCTATAATTAAAAAAATCATATAATCATATCACCTATCCACTGTTATAAATAGCGGTAAATAGCCTCGCAATAGCGGCACTAATAGCGTTAGCGCTCCCTTCCTGCGACGTTATCGTGCAATAGCGGTGACATACTACGGAATATGTCTGTTAGCAAAAACGGCCAATAGTATGTCATAACGGTAAATAGTGAGCGATTGCATTCGAAATTTGCTTTTTGACTGCTAGTTAAAAGCGGTTTGAGACTTATTTTTTTAAAATTAAACTCAACCCTTCACTATTGCATTTCACCATCTCCTGTGATTTTTAGTATACTCCCGTCACCTCTCATAACCTCTGGTACCTACCTTGATACTTCCTCTTACCTCCTTCACCGTGAGCTCCTCTTAGGGCAGTCTTGTCACCGCTAAGCTCTTCTTCTCGAAGACGACGACCTTTTGACTTCTCCAGTCATCTTCGGTATTACGTGATGGTCACATGTCTATTTCATGTTTAGGATCTTTTTAAATCATCCAATATGTACTTTTAAAATTCTTAGAATTTTTTTAATTTTTCTTTTTTATTATTTATACATATCTAAATTAGACCGCTATTTGATTTTATGCTTTTTACCGTTATTTTGCCGCAATAGCCCGAAATAGCCTCAGCGATGCCTCACCGCTACGCGATGCTATCCGCTATCGATAACCTTGCACCTATCATAAATTCACATATTGGTATTTAATCATATCTTCACCTAAGAATCCTAATCAAATGAAAACAATCCTTAATTAAAAACTTCTAATGATAAAAACCCTCATTTCTACTCTTCTTTACTTAAGAATCTTTATCAAATTAAAACTTTTCATATTTTAAAAATTGTGTTAATCAAAGTCCTCGTTTATATAAAAGGTCTAGATCAGAAAAATTATCTAATGCGCCCTTCAAAACCCAAAGAATTACAAAGAATCCAATAAATATCCAAAAAATTACAAAGAACTTCAAAATAACATCCTGATAAATATAAAATTTCAAACGGGCTCGTAAAAGTGAAAAATTTACAATGTATCCCTTAAAATTTAAAAATTACAAATAGATCCCTGAGCAATCTAAAATTTTGAAAATTATAAATTGTCCCATTTACAATCCATAAATTGCAAACAATCTTTAGAAAATCCAAAAATTACGGAAGTCCTATAAAAAGTTCAAAAATTACAAAGTCCTGTTATAGCTTACAAACAACAAGTACTAACCTTATCAGGAGGCCAAGACGTGTCCCGCTCTACGCCTAATCAGACGTATCCAAAGATGTACGACTTGAGCTGCTCCTACGGCCGACCTAATAGACCGACAATCTGTGTAGCCGACTAAAATGATGGTGTTTGTCAACCTACCCATCAGATTGACGTTGCAGGCACCCGCATTCGGCTTGTCATTCCAGCCGACAACTTGCGTAGCCGATTGAAAAGGCTGTGCAGCTAGATGGCTAAAGAGGTGGTGTCCTCGAACCCCCCACCGATAGCCGACTACCATCGCCTTAAATGCGCTGTTTGAGTCATCATTGCTCTAGCCTTCATAATTTTTATGACTCATCGGACATAGTCAGCACTAAGCACTTGCCGTTGCCTTCACATTAAACGCTTGAATGACTCATCTTCTTTAGTCGCCGACACCTATAAGGTATCTGTCGATTTAGCTGCTTGTTTGGATTCGGTCAACATTACATATTTTCCCTTTCAATCTACTATAAAAGAAAGTTGTGCTGCCTAAGGTAACCTCTGTGGTTTTTCCCTACAATTCTGAGCAACTTTTCATCACTCACCACATTTTCCCACTCAAGTTCAAACACTAACTTGATCGTCAGAGGAACAACCGGAGAACACAACTCCGGATTGTCTCGAGCTTTTCATGTATAGGAGAGAATGTTAGGTTCTAGAACCAGTCATCTGGGGAAGTTTGAGGACTCTAACACCATTATAATCCACAGATAACCCCCCTGTTTGATACTTGACATCGATAAGTCCCCTAAAGTTTTATAAGAAACCCCTTGAGCAGTTTATAGCCAGCCCTAGCCCCTTGAAAGCTTCAAAAATTACAAATATTCCCTAGAAATTTTACAAATAGTCTTTTCAAAATAATACTACTTGCCCTATGAAAGTTGCAAAAAAAAAGGAAAAAGGGAAAAATAGATACCTTGCTGAAAATTTGAAATATTATAAAAATCTCCCTAAAAATTTTACAAATGGTTCTTAAAAGTTTAAAATGTTACAAACACCCTACAAATATTTTTTAAAATTACAAATAGCCCCATGAAACTTGCAAACTCCTTAAGATTCAAAAAACATGAATAAATCCATGATAATCTCAGAATCACAAATAGCACTATAAAATTTAGAAAATTATAATTTGCTTTTTAAAATCCATAAATTATAAACAAACCCAGAAAATCCAAAAATTATGAACAAGCCTCTGATAAGTTCTAAAAGTAGAAATGATCCCTGAATTTCTACACACAAACCCTTGAAAATTGTACAACCAGCCCTTGAAAGTTTCGAAAAGCAAATATCCTGTTAAAAATTTTACAAACATCCAGTTAAAAATTGTACAATGAACCCCATGAAACTTGCTAAAGTAACAAACATCGTGATGAATATTTCAAAATATTAGTTATAATGCTGCCTTAAAAATTTACAAAAAACCTCAAAAATTTACAAAAAGTCCCTTGAAAGTTTTGCAAATTATAAATAATCCCACAAAATTGTATAGAATAGCTCCCTAAAAACTTTACAACGAACCCCCTTGAAATTTTTAAAAATTACAAATAACCCTCAAAACTTTGCAAACATCCCAAAAAATTCTAAAATAACAAATGACCACTTAATCTAACATATTATATTATAATGAGATTGATAGTTACTAGGTGGCAGCTCATGCAACAAAATGAGCTACCAAAAGATGCAACTTGTGAGATTTTTTGATGTGATAAGGAGGGTGTGTCTCAGAACATGGCTATCTCTTAGTTACTCATTTAGCAAATTGAGCTGCCATCTTAAACACGTTATTTCCTATCATAATACATTGGTGTGGGTAATGTGAGAGATGAGAGAGTATAATGGTCATGGGAAGTCCAATGTCCTTATACTAGGGCATGACAGAACTTCCTACTACCTATTCAAGGGTTAGAGAAAAGTTCTAATCATATTCGTGTCTCAATCTCGGATGAACCAACCATAAGCATTGATTGAAATCTTGGGACGTTGAAACCCTAGTGATTTTTTTAAATCGTTAATTTTTATTTGTATTTGTAAATGAGAGATTGATGTTAAGCTATCTAGTTTTGAATTTCAACTTAAGATTTTAATTTATCTAAGAAAAACCATATCACTCAAGCCATCTACTTTAACTAATAAGAAAAACTCTTATCCTCTTCTTCTCATAACCTAGTAAAAAGATAAGCATTTAATATATTAGTTAATAGATGATCTGTAAATTATAGTCCACAAACAATATAATCAATCATCACTCTTATTGTACTAGGGTAGCTTAACGTATTCAAGGGGCATATAAACGAACATTTATAAACCAAATAAATCAAAACAATCCGTGCGAGCTTTATACTTGTTATATTTAATGAGAAATTGGTTGTTCTCCTAAAGGCACAAAAAAGTAACGTGTCATCTAAATGCATGACATGTGTTGTATATAAAATATTACTCATGTGCCCTATCCAATTAGAAGATGACAAGAAGATGACATGTGAGCACCTATTCTTATCTTCCCCTAATTAAGAATCCTCATGAAATTAAAACCATCCATAATTAAAAAATTCTAAAAATCAAATATTTGCTAATCCTAATCAAATTACAACTATCCATAATTAAAAAAATCTCATAATCATATCCGTTCTTCCTATATAAATTAGTGAACTACTCCTAAAGGCTTAAAAATATGCCATTTGTCAAGAAAACTGCAACGCGTTCATCTTAAAGAATGTAATTATGGGATGGACGTGATGTATCAGTATCATTAGGAGAATCTTCATCAAATATGCCATTGTTTGAAATGTCTGAGGTTTGACTTAGGTTCATTCTTGCACTTTGTACCAGTCTTCTGGTAGCATCAAACTCTTCAAGCTCTTATTGTTTGAAGTGCTCAATACCCTGGCATCAGTAGAAAAAGCACTCTTGGAGGCCACTAAAGACATTGTAGAATTTGCAAAGATGCCCCCTATCCTTCAACGGTGCCATGATTGCAAATTTAACAGCTGGGGGTCACCCCTACTAATACCACGTGGCCACGTGAAGCACATGTTTCCTCCCTCCTATTTTTTGTGGCCTTGTCCGCAACTTGCCTGTTGGAGCGAACTCAGGCCCAATAATTTGTCTTGTAACTTTTTGCCCATAACCCGCCCTCAAAAATCCTTCCCCAACTCAGAAATCTGGTCCCTTGTTCTACTTCTTGTCCAGTTATTTGTGCCGGGTTCTAGCACTCAATTACGTGATTTTTTTGGGGGCCAAACACCAGCCTGGGTCAAACAAGGCCGGGTCAAAAACAAGCCAAATGCGTGCCAGTCTGGGCCAAGTTCCGAGCAATATGTTCTGTTCCCCATCCGTACTTGCACTCGAATTTCATGTTCTTTCTACCCAACCCTGTTTTGTGCTTTGGTATTCTTATAGTCTTTAGTTTATGTATGTATAATAATATGCAAATAGAACTTCAGATACTTTCCTTTCTATCAGAGGAATATCCTTTTCTTTTTTACTATCTGTAAGATTCAAAACTGTATAACTTGTACAGGATATTATTTAGTAGAAAAATTTAACATACAACGCCTATTTCCATAACCTCTTTGACAAATTTGTGGCCTACGTAGAACCGCAACACCTTGACATAGTTACATAAATTAAATTTTGGTCTTGACTACAGCTAAAGAATCTGTGCATTGAGAAGTAGTGGCACGTTATGAAACGGACAGGATCAATCTAGGCCTGTTAACAAACTATATTGCAAAATAAGTTCATCATAACCTTTTTTCATTGGTGTCGTGTTAAAGCCTTTTTCATTGTTTATGGTAATGACAGATATATTTGCAGAAAAATCTGAACTAATCCTCATCTATAATAAAAAGTCAATTCCTTGTTTTAATTTAATCTTCTGTGATATGAGTTCTTTTTTTTGTGTGATTATGGACAACTTCTGCTATGCATTGCTACTAACATACTATATTTACTATTTGAAAAATTTTCTTGGTTGGATTTTTTCTAACATTTGAATTGCATAATGCTGCGAATCACATCTCAAGTTCTATGCAGAAGCAAGCATGGTTGAAGCCTCTTCCATGGTCTCCTAAACTGGAAAACATAGAAGTTCTTCAGGAACCTTTACCCCACCATGTCCAGATACCTACTGATGGCACTGATGTCTGGGAGATTGATTTCCGGCTATTGAAGTTTGAAAGTAAAGTTGCTTCTGGTTCATATGGTGACCTGTACGATATAGAAGTTCAATCTCATAAGATTATCTTTGACTTCCAGTTAATTACTTGAATAATACATTTGGATTTTTTATACTATTTATTGTTTCTTTCCAGTTACCGAGGAACATACTGCAGTCAGGAGGTAGCAATTAAAGTACTCAAGCCTGAGCGTGTAAATGTGGATATGCAGCGAGAGTTTGCCCAGGAAGTTTATATTATGAGGTTTGTCTAGAGATACTTGCATTTGTCAGTGTGTTCATCGAAGGTAAATTACTCATGATACTCCTGTGCTTTGAGGGTACGTGCATAACGCTCCTACCCCCATATCATGATTTTTAGATCTTGCATTCATCAAAGGTAAATTACTCATGATATTTCTGTGCTTTGAGGGTACGTGCATAACGCTCCTACCCCCATATCATGATTTTTAGATGTTGCATTCCTGGAACTTGGAAGCTTGGACTTTTTCCATCTAATTTAGGGCTAGGGGTGCCTGGTAATAACATGATATCTTTAAGTAACTACAGATTCTTTTATATAACCCAATTCCTTTATATTCTTCTGTTCTCGGTTTTAGAATAATTGAAGCAATATAAAGAATTTGGAAAAAATTTTGATGGAAAAGATCATGCTTAGGGTCCAGATTACAGCATGAAAGAAATCATAGTATAGGTGTTTCATGCATGTACCCACATAGTGTAAGGTTGTTATGAGTATTCCTGTTTATCATTTATATCCAATCCCATTACCAGTTATATGTTTTTTTTCAGTCGGTTGTATGTCTAAATTTGCAATATAATCTCACAACTTCCTCAAATATTACGAATACATACATAGTAGTGTTATCTGTAATTGTTATATTTGCCGGATTCTAATGCAAATAGGAAGCAGATAAAAGTACTTTGGCGTGAGTTTAACATGTATACCCTTTCTGGTCTAACCTGTGTGTCTGGTTTCCGAAATCCATGGGCTTGAGACGCATGATGAGATACCCATACACAGGTCCTTGGCTTGTACAGAAATCTGTGAAACCTGACTGCACTGGAATGTTTCCTATGTTCCTTTGATATAATTTAATAGGTCACATATGAATATCCTATGAAACAGTAAGTGCTCTTTCTTTTCCCTTCTTTCTCTGCACGAGAGTTGGGACTAATTCATTATGTTGTCACACTTTCTGGTGAGAATATAAAAGAGAAACTGATGACGTTTATGAAACCATGAGAGCAGGGAGAGATATTGCTAAGTTTCTACCTTCTATTTTATGGACAACTTTTTCTCAGATCATAATATATGCATAAGATTGTACCTAATTTGAGAGGGACCCTCAACTTTCTTAACTGAATCAGCTAACTTTCTTTTGTATGATTATAATTAAAAAGAAATTAGGATTTGAAGTTTTTCCTGGTTTGAATAATCAGCAACAACACTACCTAGACTGCTAGTAGGACTATTTATACAGCTAGTTCATTTTCCCTTGATTTGAATTTGAAACTGTCTGGTTAATAACTTTATAGATGTGCAAGCGGGTTTAAGTTTTTCCATGGTATGATCAGTTGAGCACGCCGTATTAAAAGTTATTGGAGTACTGAAAAGTAATCAATTAAATTAATTGGGAAGTTTTATTAAGTTAAGAGGGGTAAATGTGGTCATAAGTATCAAAATGAAAATCTCATGGCTTATCCCACGTCCCTTTTCCTCGAATTGACTCGTTCTCATCTTCTCTTCCCTCTGATTGATCCCACTAGTGTTCCGTGTTGCCTTTTCAAGCCTTTTTTCCACATAATGGAGATGTGACAAGACAGTTGTGCATTTGGCGTGATCTTTAATCAATACCTTATTTTGTTTGATTCCTAACCTCCACATGCTTTACTCCTGTTGAAGGAAGAAGTTATTTTTGCATAATTGGTTATGATGTATTTATCTTTTGATCATGAACATGGGCAAGGATCAGGCATTTTATTTTTCTTTTTTTACCGTCGATGAACTTGATGGACTTCGAGATATTATTTTGTTTTTTTATCACTTTTTTATTACTGAAACATTGGGTTGTAAACTAGAGAATGTATCTAGGTTTTTAATTATTGTTCATTAAGTTCCATCCGAGTTCATACATGAAAAATGAGCAAACTTGCCCTTTAGATGGCATTTGAAAGCGTATTCAATGCAATTTTCCAACATTTAACTGTCTGAACCATGTAGGATTCTGCTCAATTTTTGCACTTGTGCGCTTCATCATGCTCCTTTATTGGTTGCAAATGTCTGGGTTGTGCTGCGTTCCTCCATTTAGGGAAAATTGGGTGTAATTTATACTGTTTTCTATGAGTTATGTGCGACACTGAGTGGATGCCAATTATGAAAAGATAATACATGGGATTTGCATTCAAGTTCTTCAATGCAAGTTGAAGTTGAGTCTATGGGAATATTTCCATTATAGAATTATGGAGAAGGAATTTTTTGTTGGTACCATTAGCAGTTTCCCTTAGTTTTTGTATTATGGTAGTACAGTTTAAACGAATAAAGATTCTCTCATTTAACTTGTTTAATTCGTGGAAACCTAACCGTACTAGTTTGTACAAACTGTACTAGCGTACTGCCAGATGCCAATGGAATAAAGATCATTCACGTACAGTTTTCTTTTGCTAGTTCTGTATTTTTATTTCTCAGTACAATATCGCTAAAACCATCTTTAACTTAAAAATCATAGGTTACACTCTTTATCTTTGAGTTGTTTTTTCCGAGCACGTTCTACATGTCTGTTTTCTCTTCTTTCGCAGAAAGGTTCGTCACAGGAATGTTGTACAGTTTATTGGTGCATGCACCCGCCCTCCTAGCCTATGTATCGTGACAGGTATATGAATTTCAATGTTAGTTTCCTATTGGTTGTAAGGATTTTGTTTTTGTACAAATAGAAGTGTGCAATTGCATTTGTATTTGATGTAAGATTGAAGATCGATTGTGATGGTTACTTATGCCAGAATTCATGTCGGGTGGAAGTGTATACGACTTTCTTCATAAACAGAAAGGTGTTTTCAAGCTTCCAGCATTGCTCAGAGTAGCAACTGACGTTTCCAAGGGTATGAACTACTTACACCAAAACAATATTATCCATAGAGACCTGAAGGCTGCCAATCTTCTGATGGATGAAAATGAGGCAAGTTTTCAGTTGGAATTCTACTTGACAATGGTTTTTACATGGTATCTGATGACCAAAAATGGCAGATTTGCAAATTAGTGATAATATATTTGAACATTTTAATCACGTTATTTATTATTAAATTAGTATATCTTCTAATAAAATTTGGAGATTTTATTAAAATTTATTTCTATATTTTGAAATTATGTCCTAGTTGTTAAAGTTATAATGGATACTTTTATATCTGTCTATGTAAAAATCATAAAAAAGTGTGATCTACGTTATGATATATGAGCTTAAAGCTATCTAGAAGCTGAACATGTTACATTATACGCTATGTTATTTTCAATAATAGTTAGTCAACTTCATGGTGCAGAACCTAGTGTACATCAGGCTCTCCACATTAATTTATATGCTTGTGCCGATATAACTTTGTTATTTGTCAGGCTTCTGATAGAATATGATTGAGATAATTCATGGATCATATGTCAGGATGTAGTTGTAGAAACACTCTCTCCGATGCAATGTAGGGCTACGTGTATTAGACCTTAGACCTTGCAATGGAGGGAGTATTATGCCATAGGCTTCTCTTAGTAGCTTGTGATGTCATCCTAATACAAGATGAAATTTGTGTAGCCTCTGATAGCAAGTTGATTAGATTCAATCTGTGGGGTATAGTTTAGATTCCAAAACCACTGATTGTGATCTTAATCACATTGAAAATTCAGCATGCCTATTTTAAGATTGATGAACTGGCCATACAAGTTAAATACCCTATCATCAGAGAGGAGTAATTATGTGACCAGAGGAACCAAGTATATGAGCACATTAATATATGTATATATGCATATGTTTATGTATGCATGATTGTGCGCGTCTGTGCGGACGCTCAGTATGTGTGCACGTCTGTGTCTGTGTGGATGCACGCGTGTGTACCACTTTTTCATTCTCGTTTGTATGTTTATTTTGGTGTTCCCATACACTACTACAGGTTGTCAAAGTTGCGGATTTTGGTGTTGCACGTGTTAAAGCTCAAACTGGAGTGATGACTGCAGAAACAGGAACATACCGTTGGATGGCTCCAGAGGTACTACCATTTGTTTATATGGGCGTATATATAATTTTTGCTTGAATGATACATGTGATAGATCCTTGTGAGTAAGCTAATATTTGTGACAGATAATATTTTGTGCAACATTGCTGGCTGTACTATGAAATTTAAGTTAGCTTATACATTTTTTGGCAGATTCTTTGTTTTGGGTGCATGATAAATGACATTATGTTACAAAACATGATCTGTACCATTAACCTTTGCACAAGATATGATATGAACCACGCTTGATATGACTGGAGTTAATCTGTAGCAGTTTAACCTTTGTATGTTGTAATATATTTTACATGGCTTTAAAGTTCTTTAGGCCAACTATAAACAAATGTTTCATGAAAATTATATGTATTATCGATGAGTTTTGGTGTTCTCAACTTATTTTGTAGGGTTTGTGTATGTATATTTTGTTGTTTGTACTTCATCATATTTTTGTCATTACTTTTATTTTCTTATGGGTTATTTAATTTCCCGTAGTCTTTGAAATAGCTCATACATCCCTCAAATCTCAATGGGTCTTGCAAATTTGTCCCTCTGTTAGTTTTTCAGTAAGATCTTGAAACCACTTGTTGGTTTAACTCTTAATCCAACACCCTCAATTACCCAAGTACTCCTCAAACACTGGGGAAGCGCAGAAATGACCAGTGGGAAGCTTAGAAATGGGTTAAGTAGGATTTTTCACCATGGGAGAGGATGATGTTTGTAGGTTTGGGTTTTTAAGTTAGCAGGTTTTGGGTTTAAACCCGTAATGAAACAGGTTGCTTAAACTTAATTGGGGGTATAACTGGAAGATCCTCTCAAAATGCTAGATTTGAGGGAATATTCCCCTCAGATGTAATGTCAGATTGCTTGAGGGACCAGTTTGCAAGAACCCTTAGGATTTGATGTACCTATTAGCAATTTCATAGATTTGACGGACTATATGGAATTATTGAAGAATTGAGGGACTAGAGTTTAAATAACCCTTGTCTTAAATATGACCGCCACTCAGTTGAGTTATCTATGAATAGAAAACTTAAAAGCGTAATGACTTGTGTAAACTTGTTAATAAAGTTGAAATAAAGATCAGTAGTTTACTCAGCTATTGTAACTGGAAATTTAAATAAAGATGTTAATTTGACTGATGTCAGTGAAACTAGATTCCTATGATCTTGCCTTAGTTTCTTGCATATGCTTTCTGACCTCGCCGGTGATATGCTTGGTAGTTGGTATGAAGATGCGTGTGAATTATCTTGTTAAGCCTCATTGGCTGTTCTGTGACTCCTTTAATTATTAAATAAATATTTTTACCCTCTCTCAGCTGGAGATAAGGCGTACGGAGTACCAGAAGCGTTACTTGTCTGTCATCATACAACCTCCTAATTGATTCTTGCTAGCTGATATTGTATAATGATTGGAAGAATGTTTTAAGTGTGGATTGATATAATTTTCCTTGAGCATTTTGTTTTGTGAATCAACAACCCAATAGTTTCTGGCATTTCAAGAAGTAACTCTGACATCACATTTGCTATATTCAGAAGTTATTGTTTTTCATGTAATTACTGCTTCTTGCTTGTGTATTTTGCTCTGTTTTAGCTCCAAGATTTCATGTCCTTGTTTTACAATTTTCTAATACTAATAAAAAGCTTTTGTTCATTTTCCTTCATGAAGTGATTATCCCTCTAAAACATATTGCGTTAAGATAATTCTTGCACTCAGAAAAAACTCTTAACCCGTATACATCATATTATAGGTCATTGAACACAAGCCTTATGATCACAAGGCTGATGTTTTTAGTTTCGCTATAGTGTTATGGGAACTGCTTACAGGAAAGGTAATTCATCACTTTTCATGGGATTATAAGAATTCAGCAGTGGTGCTTTCTTTATTTTGCTGATATGACTTGTTTTCGCATTTTCTTATCAGCTTCCTTACGAATACCTAACACCATTACAAGCGGCAGTGGGCGTTGTTCAAAAGGTATTGACAATTGTCCAGTATGCCCATCAAAGTTGTCAGTAGTATCTGTTATTTATTTTCATTACCGTCACTGTGATACTTATCTGAATGCATAAGTATTTTTTATATTTTTTTGGTAAATGAAATAAATTTTCATTATCTTTTGAAAATATAACATAGATACAATACATTCTTGATGCCTCTCAGGCACAGAATTATGGTAATGATTGTGTACTGCAGTTTTTATAATTTTGATTTCCATAGTGGCAGAGCTTTGCGTCCGCCTATACAACCTTCTATTCCTCTCAATCCTGAGGTAATAAACAATCGAAGAAAAGGCCATCCTTTTAACCTTTTTTTCATAAGACTTCTTACAAGTAAACCAGTGTAACACCTGACCCCAAATCACAATATTTTCTCTTGAACCCCAACCATTCCATAACGGAGTTCCAAACCTTAACAGAGTAAGTATAGTTAAAGGGAAAAAAAATGCTGATGACTCTAAACTTTGTGTACAATGTGCACAAGAGTTAGAATGCATAACTCCTATCATACACAATCTATCTTGAGTGAGGAGTCTATTTTGAATGGCTGCCCACAAAATAAAACCATGTTTAGATATAGTGAAGGACTCCCACTCTGATTTGTGCCACGTGACAAAATTGCATTGCGTTAATAGATCATGGCGTGCTTTTTGAAATTTTAAAATTACCATTGATTACATAATTATGGAACTTCATTGTAATAGTTGCAGCAGATCCGCATGAGGCCAGAGACTTGTCCCTAACATTTAGCAACTGTCTCGACATCCAAGAATCAGTTGGCCTAGCTTGAACTCTCCACTCATCTTTCCTTTTTTAAGTACATGTCATGGATCCATTTGATCCATAGGAAGTCCTTCTCATGAATGGTTCACCAAATCTTCAAAGCAGCAACTTGTCCCAAATAACGACAAAAGATATACCAAGCCTTCATGTTTGATGTGCTGACACGGATAACCCCATGATACGAACAGATTCCTATAATCCTCTTGGAATCATAAGAATCACCCCATAAATAGCTTCTACAAAATTTATCCACTTGCTTATTGCTTTAGAGAGTGTTTGGCAAAGGAGTGGATTATACTCCATCATTGTTGTCAAAATGACCAAAAAGGACACGACTCTAGATTTAAACATTGGATAGACATTGAAATTATCTTAAATGTTGAGGGGTAAACTTAACATTTACTTGGTTAACTATATGACTTATAAGCCACCAAAAAATAAGCTGAGTTAGGGTAGCGTATTTTTTTGGGCTTATTAGCCGAAATAAGCCGGTTGTCAAACATATTGCAGTGGTTTGACTAGTTACCAAACATGCCCTGAGTATAGTTTCTGGCAAAACATAATGTGCAGACAAGTACAAATGAACTTCATGCAACACACTTTTGATCAAAGACACTCCCTGCATATGACATTTTTTGCATGCCAACCATGTATTCTGAGTAATCTCAGCAACCAGAGCGTGACGCTAAGTTTTGGAAGCCTCTTGCTGACCATTGGAACCCCAAGATACTTTATAGGTAAAGTGCCCTCTTAAGTATCCCACCTCAAGGATTTCGCTTCCACATTTGCTTCTAAACCCCCAGAGAACATAGCACGTGTTGCAGACAGCTCTTAAAGCAGAGAATGCATAATTATTCATCATTGTTAAAGTTTCACTTTGAGAATAAAGAACAACAATCTGTCTGTTATTTTGGAAAAACTGGAAAAAATAAAATCATGTTTGGTTGAAGAAACGGAGAACTTTATTTATCTGCTTTACTGTAAACAGCCAAACAAAATTTCCCAAATGTCGGTGCTTCAAGTCTATCTGATGTTCATACTAAAGTTATGCTGCTTGGTCATTGCTGCTTAACCCATGCCCATGACTGAATCAGACCTATTACCCACTTGACCAACTTATTTTACCCTTTCATCTGTTTGTTTCTTATCAATCATTTAAAATATTTTATTATCTTAGTGTTAGGAGCTAAACTTTGAGATTTTAGATCATTTGAAGCAGGCATAATGAAGATTTGCATTAGAGTTGATATAATACCCATTGAACCATCAACCTTTCCTCTACACAAATTGTAGTTTCTGACACATATTGGGTCTGCGACATCCCATGTGTATAAGTTGTTAAAAATTTGGTTACTCGAGTAATCAACTTTATTAGCATTCTAGGAGGAATATGCAGATAACTCCATAGTTAGCATACTCTTGTAGGAATAGTACTCGAACAAGTGGCATCCTGGGTAACCTCTGGGATGCAAATGCAGAACTGAGTGCCACTTGGAGTTAATTTCCACGAGTAGCAAATTGCCTAAGAAATATCAGGCAACTAATTGGTGGGTTCGGGTTCATTCCTTGAGCGCAACCCCAACAATTCACGGAGAATACTCTAGAACCATATGCTTTCAGTCTCGTCATGATTCTAAGAAATCTGGCGTCCTCATTTATTCATTAAAATTTAGCTAACCCTTCTGAACTTTGGGGTTTTTGCACATGATCCCCCTGAATTTTGTTTATTGCACATAAACCCCCAAAAGGAAAAAATTGACTTAGCGCTACAAAGTAACTCCGTGAACTTTGACAGGTCATGTTCCAGGCATGTCACAACATATAGGACAAAACTTCCAGTCAGTTTATTAAAAATTACCTCTTTTCATTTTTGGAGGGTATATTGCAGGGAGGGCATTGTGGTCATTTCACCATTAACGGTAACGATGTCAAAGGGTGTATTGGAAAAACTTCAAAGTCTAATCTGCTTTGATCTGTTCAGGGTCTAAGACCTACAATTCCGAAGCATACTTATCCTAAGCTTGCTGAACTGCTTGAAAAGTGCTGGCAGCAAGACCCTGCTGAAAGGCCAGATTTCTCAGAGATCTTACAAATTCTCCGACTTATTGCTAAAGAGGTATATGTATATAATCTCCAATTCCACTATCATTGCTCTCCTTTGTTTGCTGTACACATATCGATCATTACCATAACTATTGAAATAGGTAGGAGATGAGTCGGAGGAGCGTCGTAAGGATAAGTCTTCTGGTGGATTCCTGTCAGTTCTGAGGCGAGGGCATTAATGTGAGAGAGAGATACCTTACTGTCGAAAAACTTTATAAAGTTTTCATCATGGCCATATCCTGTTTGTCTTTTAAGGCGACCTTGAACTGTACAGTATATATTTGTTTAATGACCTGGTTCATAATTTTTGAGGTGAGATCCTGAATCTTGAAGATGCATCGAAAGATGGTATGTAGCATATTGTTTAATGTTACAGTTCGTGAGGCATTGCTTGTTTTCCTTTGACAAGTCAATTATGTTTAGTATTTCGTATTTTTGGAGCATTTTTTGTTCTCTTCCTTCAGTTCTTTCTTTGTCAATGTTGACTAGATTTCTCATGTTATCGAGACACACACACACACACACACACACACATATATATATATATATATATATATATATATATATATATATA
>BQKN01000544.1:181537-212857 GCA_022839385.1 Asparagus kiusianus
ATGTGGGACTAAACCCACTACTAACACATACAATAATATCAACAACCCCCCTCAAACTCATGTTGGATCAACCAAAGTGAGTTTGCATACAAAAAAAACTGGAATCGATGAAACATGTAAGGCCTTCGTGAAGAAATCTGCAAGCTCATCGGTGGATCAGACATGAGGAAGTTGAATTGTCTTGTCCTTGATAACTTGTTGACGAGCAAAATGAGCGTTGATCTCAATGTGTTTCGTCCTCTCATGAAATACTGGATTATTAATAATCTGGATGACACTCTTATTATCACAGTAGAGAGGAGTAGGAGTCGGAACAGAAATATCGAAATCACTGAAAAGACGATAAAGATGAATAATCTCTTTAGCTGTTGTAGACATTGCACGATACTCTACCTCGGTGCTGGAAATAGCAATAACATATTGTTTCTTACTCCGCCAGGAAATAAGGGAATCGTCAAGAATTATACAATAACCTATGGTAGAATTCCTGATAGTTGGATTACCAGCCTAATCAACATCAGAATATGCACGAAGCTTTAAATCGGATGTAGCAAGAAACAGAAGAGAGCGAGTGCTAGTACCCCAGAGATACCAAATAATCTGTAATAAGGTAGCATAGTGTATAGAACATGGGGCATTAACAAATTGACTGACAATGCCAACAACAAGAGAGATATCTGATCGAGAGATGCGCAAATAGACCAACTGACCAACAAGATGTCGGTATCGGGTAGGATCGGATAGGTGCTCACCATCAGTAGAGCAAAGTTTGACATTCTATTGAAGTGGAGTATCTACAGTTGCATCGTCAATTATCTCAGCACGAGCTAGAATACCCGAGAGATATTTCTGGTAAAACAGAAATACTTCCCGTAGATCCTAAGAAATTTCTAGACTAAGAAAATAGCAAATAGATCTAAGATCCTTCATGTAGAACTGTTGTTATAATTTAGATTTTACGTATTGTATACCAGCAACATCATCACCTATAATGATCATATCATCTACATAAAGGAGTAATAAAACTCTGTCGCATGATGTAGTATGAATAAACAGAGAAGCATCTTGATAACTTTTCATAAAACCCGCCTTGAGCACGACATCGCGAAAATACTCAAACCAATCGCGGGCTACCTACTTGAGATCATAAATAGCACGACGAAGGAGACATGCATGTCTTAGAGGAATATTGTACCCTGGAGGCGGTTGCATATACATTGTCTCAGATAAAGAGTCATAGAGAAAAGCATTCTTGACATTCATCTGATATACGAGCCGACGATGAGCATCAATAATTGTAAGGAGAGTACAAACGATGGACATCTGAGCAACATGAGCAAATATCTCCTCATAATCAATACCCTGTTGTTGAGTGAAACCTCAAGCCACTAAATAGGCCTTCCGACATTCAATGGTGCAATCAGGATGATACTTGACATTATAAACCCATTTACTGCCAACTAGAGAGATGCTTGGAGGACCAGGAACAGCATCCCATATGTGTGTTTGCTGAAAGGCCTGTAATTCCTCAGCCATAGCCCGTCGCCACTCTGGAAATTGAACTGTCTCTTGAAAGGGCTTTGACGCAATGGTAGTATGAATGACAACAAGAAAATTATGAATTATAAATAAATAGAAAGTAACCAAAGCATATCGTTTAGGCGTGACATGTGGTCGTTTGCCTCGACGAAGAGCAAGAGGAACCTCAGGCAGGGGAGATGCTAGAGTAGTTACGCGGAGGTCAGTAGTATGTTTAGTAGTGGGCACCGTGTTCGAGGGAGAGTGAGCTTGGGGAGCAGATAGTGTATGAGAAGGCTCGGGTGAGAGAGATTCAACAGAAGGAGATGGAGAGATGTCAGGAAGATCTTAAAAGGAGAACCGAGGTAAGGAAATTGGTGGTGCAGCTGGTGGTGAAGAACAATTAGTAGTGTGGAGAAAATTAAAGTTATTAGAACCAGAGTAATATGGAGAATCCTCTTCAAATTGAACGTGTCAAAATATATGAACCTGACAAGATGCAGGATCATAACAACGATAACCTCGATGTTCTGGATTAATTCCTAAATAAACACAGGGAATAGCTCTGGGAGATAATTTATCATGTTCGTGAGATGGTAGAAAAATAAAACATCGACAACTAAAGACGCGAGCCAGATCATAGCGAGGAGTATGAGTATATACGCGACTATGAGAAGTAGCACCAGAAAGAGAGCTAGATGGAATGATATTAATGACGTGAAGAGCGGTGATATTGGCCTCAGTCCAGAAACTAAGAGGAACAGAGTAAGAAATGAGCATGGATCGAGCGGTATCAAGGATATGGCGATGTTTGCGTTCATCAATACCATTCTGCTCATGAGTGTAGGGAAATGACTGTTGAAAGATAGTCCCATTAGAGATCATGATAGAGTGCATGGTAGAGGATAAATTCTCTTTGGCATAGTCAGATCAAAAAACTTTAATACGAGCTTTCCATTGAGTGAAGATCATAGCAGTGAAGGTTTGATACGTAGCAGGTACCTCAGAGAGAATTTGAAGTAAATAGACCCATGTATAATGAGAGAAATCATCAAAAAACTAACATAATATAAATAGCCAGATGAAGAAGGTAGAGGAGTTGGCCCCCAAATATCGGAATGGACTAAATTGAATAAGGTACTGGAGACAGATGTACTGGTTGAAAACTGTAGACCAGTAAATTTAGCCAATTTACAACCAGTACACGACTCAATATGAAAATTAGATGACACATGACTAAGTACTCTGGACTAGATAAGACTCTCCAGTCTTTTATTGGATACAAGACCAAGTCGTCTATGCCACAAATATTTAACAATGTGAAGTTCTACACCTTCTTCCTTACAATTCAAACTATTCGCGCAATGTCTGCACGGACAAAGAATCATGCCATGTTGGATCCAATTATGTTCATGTACAAAGTTCATAAAAGAAGCAACTCCTTCAATGAACTCAGGCTTTGTGCGTTTTTAACGATTCACATACATCTAGTCTTTAACCCTGATATAGTCACGGGCCATGATAAGCTAACCAAGACAGAGTTAGTGATAACAATCCCTAAAGTTATATATATATATATATATATATATATATATATAAATATACATGAGGAGTTGTCTACCAAAGTTTTTAACCGTTGGATTAGATTTTAATATCAGGATTTTGATTAGATGACGTGGCACAAATTAATTGCTAAGAGGGGTATTTTCGTCTAAAAAAATTAGGAAATCTCTTATAATTGAAAATCATCACCACCCCCTTAATTGATTTTGAAGCCTAAAAAAAGGAAATCATCACCGCCTCCTTCAATAGCTCGCCGCCCATCGAGAGCGCGCCGTCCACGCGCTTCAGACCTCCGCCCGCCCAGGCTACGAAATCATCACTGTGCTCTTTCAATATCCCCTAACAATCCCTCTCGCCGTCCACGCGCTTCAGACCTCCGCCCGCCCAGGCTAGGAAATCAGCCCTTCGCCTCCGAAGTCGGCATCAGGTTTGTAGGCATGGTGTTCTCTTGCTCAACGAAGGTTTATAAAGTTAGTTGCCATTATTTTGCCAAATTCACAACTTTATTAATTTGATTAAGATGTTAATCTTGACGAAGCTGACTGGTGATGATTTAAGTTGCCAGCTCTTAATTTTGGTGTTTAATATTATACAAGATTTGTGTCAATCAAAGCTTGAGCATGCTGGCAGCTTCACTCATGGCGGAAAAAAACTTAAGTTGACGAACCAAATCGCCCTCCTCTCCGATTCTGAAGTCGGCCGTCCGTCTACTCGCTTCAGAGTGCCGCCGCTGGCCAGAGATCCACCGCCCACTGGCCAAACATTCGATTCCCGCACGCGGGCCAAACATCCGATTCCTGCTCGCGCTCAGAACTCCGCCATCCGTCCACTCGCTTCAGAACGTCGTCGCTGGCCAGAGATCCGCTGTTCCTTTGAAGATTAAAATCTTGTTATGGTTGTCTATTAGGGACAAATTGAATACAAAGGACATACTGATTAGAAAAGGGATTGTGATTGAGAATATATGTGTATTATGTGGTGTCGACGTTGAGACTCATTATCTTTTATTTATTTATTTTTGTTTTTTTGACAATGGCCTTATGTGGCTTCTTTAAGGGGATCCATTAAACATAAATTTGATGTAACTGGTGATTTTGTGAGAGTACATGAGTTATGGTCTTCATGGAGATTATTTTGTGTGCCTCATGTTTTATGGTAGAAGTGGGACATGTATAGTAGTGCTTTGATTTGGGTTATCTGGTGTGAAAGAAACAATCACAATTTTTAATTAAAAAAATGCAGACATTCTTCGTAGTTATTGGGCAGATTAACTATTTTGTTGATTTTTAGTTAGGGAGCACTTGTATCACAGTATCAGTGCTCCCTCCAGGAACTACTTCAAACACAGAGTTTGTAGAAGGGGACCTGATGATATAAGGATGGACTTCGACCTGCAATCAAAGCATTGATTTTGAGAACACGTGTAAATGCATTTCAACTTTGATTTTCACAAAGCGAATAAATACATAGTCCTCATCTATAGTCAGCAAGCACATATTGTGTTGTGCGCGGCGGAAGCTTCTAGGGCAACACGAACAATAACTCGAACTAAACCACAAACAATATGCAAAACACAACCACAGCAAGAACAAAAAATTTTACGTGGTTCGGCAAGTTGCCTACGTCCACGGGGCAAGGAGGGGGAAGATTTACTACTAGAAATCAAGGGAATACAAATAGAGTTACAAATCTCTGAGACCAAACCCTAAGACAAAGCTCTTGATCTCTCAAAGCTCTTCCACAATTGGATGCAACAATCCTCTTTCAAAGGCTGCTCAAATTCGTCCTTGCATTGCCCTAAACAATCAGGATTTGAGTTATATATAACTCAAAAATGAAACGGGTCAAAAATCGAAAGGCCCAGCCCAGATCATCGTCGATCGACCGCAGCGGTCGACCGAATCTCACTTCCCGAGAGTTAAATCCTTTACAGTCATCCGCGGTCGACCGTGCCGGTCGACCGCCACCAGCTCCGGTCGACCGCGCCGGTCGACCGCGCCGGTCGACCGCCACCAACTCCGATTCCCAGTAGGTTTTGTGCACGTTCGCGGTCGATCGTGCCGGTCGACCGCCAGACTTTCTGCTGATTTGCTGATTTTTCTGTAATTCTTCAATTCTCCACCTCGGCGAATGTTTCCACCAAAACTGAGCCGACACCAAATCATCCAGTAGTCCCTCAACAAGTCAGGGAACCAATCTAGAGCTGAAACGTGATCTCCCCCCATCTGAATCAACTGATCAAACCGGCTGTATTTGAAAGACTGTCTACGTATCCTCTTGCCTAAGGAATCAAGCCGAACGTAGTTCACCCAAATAGCCTCCAAAGGCCTCAGCACTGAAGGATGTTCAAAAGCTTCAAACAATGACCAAATTTTACACATGAAACAACTTTGGTCAACATATCTGCAGGGTTGTCATTTGTGTGGACCTTCTCTAATATGACATCTCCAATATGACAGCTCTGATACCAATTTTCCCGTACAAAGTGGAATCTGACGTCAATGTGCTTCGTGCGCGCATGATAAACCTGGTTCTTCACCAAATAGATAGCCGACATGCTATCACAATATACCCGAATAGTTTCCTGATCGATCCCTAAGTCCTCCAATTATCCACACAACCATAAAGCCTCCTTAATAGCTTTAGTAACTGCCATATACTCTGCCTCTGTAGTAGAGAGAGCCACTGTGGACTGAAGCGTGCAACGCCAACATACAGGTGCACCTGCCAATGTAAAAGCATAACCTGAAGTAGACCGACGTTTGTCAAGATCTCCAGCATAATCTGAATCCACATATCCAATACAATCCTGCCCATCCTTCTCATCCTTCTGAAATATTAAACCAACATCCACGGTGCCTCAAACATACCATAGAATCCACTTCACGGCCTCCCAATGACCCTTCCCGGGGTCGTGCATGTATCTCGATACCATGCTCACGGCCTGTGATAAATCTGACCTCGTACACACCATCGCATACATCAAGCTACATACTGCACTGACATATGGAACCTTCGACATATAATCTCTGTCCTCAACTAAAACAGGTGACATCAACGCTGAAAGCTTGAAGTGGGGAGCCAATGGTGTGCTAACTGCTTTTGCATTTCTATCAAAGCTGAATTTCTTCAACATCTTCTGCAAGTAGCTTTTCTGTGTAAGCTTCAAACTCCCTCTCACCCTGTCTCTCTCGATCTCCATACCCAATATCTTCTTTGCCTCTCCAAGATCCTTCATCTCAAACTCGGATGACAGCTCATCCTTCAACTTTCGAATAGCCGAAGAATTCCTGGAAGCAATAAGCATATCGTCAACATATAATAGCAAATATATGTGCTCACCATCCTGTAGCTTGTGCATATAAACACATGGGTCATATGGGCTCCTCGTGTACCCTCGGCCAATTATAAAGCCATCGAATCTCTTATACCACTTTCTTGGTGACTGCTTCAAACCATAAAGAGACTTCTTCAGCTTACAAACCAAATCTTCCTTTCTTGCAGCTTTGAAACCTTGGGGTTGTGTCATGTAGATCTCCTCATCTAAATCACTGTGTAGAAAGGCTGTCTTCACATCCATCTGGACCAAATTCAAATCCAACTGTGCCACCAACGCCAATAAAATCCGAATCGATGAATGATTCACAACGGGTGAAAATACCTTGTTGTAATCAATGCCCTCAAGCTGTGTATATCCCTTGGCAACTAATCTGGCTTTGAACCGAATGTCCCCAATAGAAGATCACTCCTTCTTCACATATACCCACTTGCAACCAATAGCTCTCTTACCCTTAGGTAGATGTGCAAGTGTCCAAGTATCGTTCTTCTGAAGAGACTGCATCTCCTCCTCCATAGCTTCCCTCCACCTGATCGAACCAGGGCTAGACTCTACCTCCCTGAATGTGGCTGGAACCATATCATCAACGACCTCCACTAATAATGCATATGCGACCATAACATCATTATACCTAGCTGACCGACGAATCTCTCTCCTCGGTCTATCTGCTGCAATGGACCTCTGAACATGACCCTGTTCCTGAGTCCCATGATCCACTGTATCCTCTATCTGCCCGGTTGTCATCTCATCTCCTCCCAGTGTCACCTCTGTAGGAGCCTCAATGGATACAGTGCTCTCTGGAGTGGATGGAGTGACATCAACCTCCACCTGCTACGATATCTCTCCTGTCTGGTCTCCCTCCACCTGCTGAGGGGCTCGAGGCCTCATCATGTACGCCTCGTCAAAAGTGATATCTCTGCTAATAACTATCTTCTTGTCCTGTGGATCCCATAACTTGAAGCCTTTGACTTCATCTCTAAATCCCACAAAGATTGCTTTCCTCGCTCTCGGATTTAATTTACCATCACGGATATGATAATAAGCTGGACATCCGAATATCCGAAGCGACTCATAGTCACTAGCCACCGAACCAAACCAATGCTCCAAAGGAGTCTTCCCGTCTATCGCAGTGCACGGCAACCTGTTCACGAGATGGCTCGTATAAACTAACGCCTCGGCCCAAAAGGATCTAGGCAATCCACTCTACGTTATCATACACCGCACCTTCTCTAGCAAGATACGATTCAATCTCTTAGCCACCCTGTTCTGTTGTGGTGTCTCTCGAACTGTGAAGTGTCTTCTAATGCCGTGATCCCGGCAAAACTGCAGAAACGGATCACTCTTGTACTCTCCGTCGTTATCTGAACGTAGAGTCTTCACCTTTCTACCTGTCTGCAGCTCTATTTTCTTCTTCCACTCTACAAAAATATCCACGACCTGATGTTTATGCTTCATGGGGTATACCCAATTCCTCCTGAAATAGTCATCAATGAAAGTGAAAAAATAGTTGGCCCCCCAAGAGATGTGTTCTTGGAAGGACCCCAAACATCTGTGTGAATATAATCCAATGTACCTCGGGTGTTGTGAACAGTAGTGCCAAACTTCACTCTAGTCTTCTTCCCAAGTACACAATGCTCACATAACTCCATCTTGCAGGTCTTAGCACCTTTCAATATCCCCTATTTTGCCAATGACTGTAGGGACTTATCACCTGTGTTTCCAAGTCTCATGTGCCATAAAGTGGTGGTGTCCTCCTATGTAGTGATAGAAGCTGCCAGACCCCCTGTAACTGTCTTGTCCATCAAGTAGTATAGGTTGTTTTCCCTGACACCTCGTATCACCACCGTAGAACCCTTCGTGACCTTCACTATAGCATCCTCTAAGATCACTCGATATCCTACTGCCTCCAAAGTCCCAAGAGAAATGATGTTCTTCGTCAACTGTGGCACGAACCTCACTTCCTTCAATTCTCTCACTACACCATCATGCATCCTAATCCGGACTGAACCAATACCACCAATAGGGCATACATGGTCATTACCCATAAGCACGACATCCCCTCTTTCTAGCTCCTCAAAGCTAGAGAACCACTCCCTCTTAGGGCAGATGTGATATGTAGCTCCTGAATCCATCATCCACTCCGTGGAATCCGCATAGCAAACCGATGGTAACGCATGGCATGAATAACCTGAAGAATCTGAATCTGAATGCTCACTAATAGCTTTTGCAACATTCACTTCTGAAGCTTGTGCATCTTTCCCCTAATTCTTCCCGGCTTTTTCTTTCCACTTTGGGTAGTCAATCTTCCAATGTCCTTCTTTATAATACCGACATTGATTTCTACCAACACTTTTATAGGCACTCCTATTCTTTGACTTTGAGCAGTTGAACTGGCGACGGTTTGGATCTCGATCTCGAACTGCTAGTGCATCTCCCGATGCCTTCTCGGAGGGTTCACCATCACTCTTCCTCAACTCATAGTTCACCAAAGCTGAGGTCACCTCCTTGTAGCTGACTGTAGTTCTTCTATTGATCATAGTGAGAACGAACTTACCATAATCATCTTCGGGCAACGAACACAGAAGTAGCATCGTCTTGTCTTCATCCTCAACTATAATATCCACATTGGCCATATCTGAAAGTAGATTAGTGAAATTGTTGACATGCTCCCTGATGGAAACTCCCCTCTTCATCTTGAACTGATAAAATCTCTTCTTTAAGTGAAGCCGATTCTCAATGCTCTTCGTAAGATATTTCTCATTGAGTGTTTCTCACATCTTTTTCGTCGACGTCTCGTTCATGACATCATAAATAAGATCCGGCGTCAAGCATGACCTAATAACACCACAAGCTCACTGTTCATCTTTCTCCAAACCTTATCCTCCAACTCAGCGGGTTTCTCTTTTAACTCAAGAGTCTCCTGTTTTCGCTAAAAGTTGCCTTCATTGTGGAACTCATTATAATAAAATTCGCTTACAAAGAATTCAAAATATTCAATAAGAAAAAGAATGAAAGATTACAACTTTTCGAAAATAACGCAAGATCCGTTCGTCGTCTCTTGCTTGCGTGGGTCTTTAGCCGGTGACGAGGACGTCGATATCCATGGACTACCTGATAATTAGATCAGATGCAGAACTCCGTCGATTCGCGAAGGAATCTAGAGGCAGAAGCGCTTATCTCGGCAACGGTGAGATAATTACTCTTCTTAGGATTACCGCAACGGGATAATCCTAAGGAACGGACGTGGGTGAATGCAGATCTGATAAATCTCTCTCTTGTGTTGAAGAACTCGATCACTCTTCAGTCCAGTAGGGCTTCGCTAATTCTCCAAAATTCCAGATCTGAAAAAAGTAAGGACTCGGGGCTGTATTTATAGGCTCCAAGGGGTTTCGGGCGGTTAAAACTACCTAAAAACCCATTTCTGCGTTGGAGACACCCCAGGGTGTCTCAACTTGGGCCGAAACACCCTAGGGTGTCTCAGCCTTGGCCGAGACACCCTAGGGTGTCTCGGGTGGGCCGAGACACCTCGGGGTGTCTCATTCAGGCTGAGATGCCGGGTTTCGTATATTTGTCCGTTTTTTTCGTAAATTCTTCATCCGATGTTGGTTTTGAGTGATTCAAAGTGCGTTGGAAAGCCGACGAGGAGTTCTATAAGCTCAAATGATTAGATCATCTATAGAATAAATGAGACACGAGGGACGTTGCGCCTTTTGTAAACGTCACGGGGTTCCCGATCAGTCCGTATCTTCGTTATTCCGAAACTCCATTGTTTCACGTAGTCCGTCGATTCACTTCAACCATTCGTTGACGTCGATTAAGCTTTTGTGACTTGGATAGTGATGTTCGTTGTCTTTTCTTAACGCTGAGCTGTTCGTGGAGACCTATAGGTAATTTTCGATGCCTACAGATATCCCCTC
Organism: Asparagus kiusianus; assembly: GCA_022839385.1. Classification (NCBI taxonomy): domain Eukaryota; kingdom Viridiplantae; phylum Streptophyta; class Magnoliopsida; order Asparagales; family Asparagaceae; genus Asparagus; species Asparagus kiusianus. Next base: position 191,873 of record BQKN01000544.1, read on the forward strand.
CAAAGCGTTCCAGACTCGTTTCTTTTATAGAAGAGGCTGGAATACTTTGGATGTGATTGGTCCAGCCTTCGATCGGTATAAAAGATATGTAGTTAGCTTCAATTCTTGACTCCTTCGATTTTTAGTCTATTCGATGTTTTGACGAATAGCTCAAGTTCATTCGGCGCTGCGTTTATCGGCTGGCCGTCGTCAAAGTCTTAAATCTAAAACTGATGAGTTGAGTTTGGCTCGCGTCGTTGAGTTGACTTTGAACTGACCACCTCCGTCACATCGGCTCTTTCATTGCAATGTACTGATGGGCGTTGACTTAGGGTTACACGTTGATCGGTGTTGACCCTAGGGTTTTGGACGTCGTACGTCGACTTTTCGATCGTGACGCGTTGATCGGCATTGACCTAGGGTTACGCGTTGACCGGCGTTGACTCTAGGGTTTTGAATCGCTGTACGTTGACTTTTTGATCGCAACGCGTTGATCGGCGTTGACCTAGGGTTACGCGTTGACCGGCGTTACCCTTAGGGTTTTGAACGTCATGAGTTGACTTTTTGATCGCAACGCGTTGATCGGCGTTGACCTAGGGTTACGCGTTGACCGGCGTTACCCTTAGGGTTTTGAACGTCGTGCGTTGACTTTTTGATCGCAACGCGTTGATCGGCGTTGTCCTAGGGTTACGCGTTGACCGGCGTTACCCTTAGGTTTTGAACGTCGTACATTGACTTTTTGATCGCAACACGTTGATCGGTGTTGACGTAGGGTTACGCGTTGACCGGTGTTACCCTTAGGGTTTTGAATGTCGTACGTTGACTTTTTAATCGCAACGCGTTGATCGGCGTTGACCTAGGGTTACGCGTCGACCGGCGTTACCCTTAGGGTTTTGAATCATTCGGTGTTGATCAGTGTGGATTTTGTCGAAACATCCCACAACCAGTGAAAAATGGGTGAATTCGGGCTTAAAAAAGGCATATATAGGCATACGGGGACCAACCAAAACCCGAGACACCCGTGGGTGTCTCAAACCTGGCCGAGACACCTAGGGGTGTCTCGGTTCAAAAACCGAGACACCTCCCCCTTTTTCTCTTTTTTTTTGTTCGTTTCCTCTTTTGTTTTCCCCTTCTTTCCAAAATTTCAAATAGACTTCTTTTCCCCCTCAAACATCTTCTTCTTCTACCTCTTATCCATCCACCATTATTTTCTTTCTTTAAGAACTCCAAAACCCATCAACCTCTTTTCTTTAAAACCCCTCAACCCAAGGTCAATTTCGGATTTTTGGTGCTCCCTTCTTGGCCAAAATTTCCCTCTTCTCAAAAGTAGGGTTTCATAACATCCCCAAGCTCAAGACTCAATTTTGGAGTTGGGTTTTCAAGCTTCTTGATTTGGGTAAGCTTTCTCTCAAAAACTCTCTCATTTTTTGATAAAGATTGAAACTTTATGCTTGCAATGAGGGCATGCCATGCAAAGATCATAGCTTTTTGTTCTCATGGGTTGGGTTTTGTGAAAAAGATAGGAGCTTGATGATGGGTTGTGTATACACAAAATTTTGGGGGGTTTTATGCAAAAAATGTAATATGGCCAAAATTGAGGGGCTTTTGTGCAAAAGTAGACTGAAATTTGAGGACTTTTGTGCAAAAGTGAACTAAAATTTGAGACTGAAATTTCATGTCTATTTGGCCAAAATTTGAGAGGTGTTTGCATGCAAAGAATCAATATTGTTTGAGGGGTTTATTTGCAAAATCAACCCAAAAATTATAGAGGGGTTTATTTGCAAAAAGGGCTGAAATTTTAGGGCTGAAATTCCAAAAGTTTAGACCATAAAACCATGACCAAAGTTTTGAGAAGGGTATGTGGACATTAAACCGAAATTTGTGGAGGGGTCTATATGCAAAATTGGCTAAATTTTACAAAAGGGTTTATTTATAAAATTATCCAAAATTGTGGGGTATTGGGGGTGTTAGATGAACAAATATGATGATCATGATCCAATTTGAGCGTGTCCTTGACTAGAATTTAGCGTTGAACACAAGGGGTATTTTGGGTATTTCACCAAAATTTATCATGAGGGTTTACACCGTAATATGAGCTCATGGTTTTGCATGTACGAAATTTATAGGTTTAATTAGACCTCAACCATAAAATCCTATTTATTTTATAGGATTTAGTTAAGGTTCTTAATTTTCCTTTTGAATTTCGTATGCTCAAATTCATGATTGTACCTGACTCGTTGATTTTCATTACAGATTCTCCATGTCTCCGCGCCGATCCCGGTTGAATAGGAGTCGCTCCCTTTCCCAGCATAGCGAGAGGGAGGCTCCCGCGGCATCTTCTTCAGCGGCATCTTCTTTCGGGGGTGAGCACTTATGCTTTACATGTCCCCGATTGATCCCTTCGCGGTTCATTCGGGAAGAACCGACATCCTCCTTTGCGGGGATCAAGGTTTCAGGAAATTCGTGGCTCTGTTGTATCCTCGCTTAACCCCTTCGTGGGTCATTCGGGAAGAACCGACACCCTCCTTCGCGGGGGTCGAGGTTTCAGGAAACTCGTGGTTCTGTTACACCCTCGTTTGGCCCCTTCGCGGGTCATTCGGGAAGGACCGACATCCTCCTTCGCGGGGGTCGAGGTTTTGGACTTGTTTTGCATGGCCAATTCAAGTCTTCGGGTATATTGGAGTAATTTTATGTCGTCTTACACCTTGTAGGTCGGTGTATGTTACCACGTTGTTTACGTGATGATGCATACCGTTCTTCCAGTGTAAGACACTCAAAATCGTCTCTCCAATTGTCCCATGGATGATCTTATCTCGTTCTCTTGTGAGATGGATTTAATCCTTGTATAATTTATGGATAATTTTTCTGACTGTACTCTTATTTTTGTTGCGGTCGAGTTCTCTACGGATAGTCTTCCCCCTCATGCTACTACTGGCTGTATTGGGGAGGTTTTCTCCTCTATTGCCATCAGGAAGGTTATTGATCCCCTTCCTCAGTTTGATGGGAATCGTTCCAATGAATCCTGCCATTTGATACGAGAGGGAGGATGTCATTGCTTACGCCAGCTGATCACGGATGCTCCTTTCACTGCAGACTCTATTTCTACTCAGGCTTTGGAGAGGCCTAGTTATCTATTTGGAGATTCCGTTGAGGATCCGGCCAGGTTGCATCTGGATGACGAGCATTGGCTGAATAATGATGAGGGGGCTCTCCTTTATATCCCCTCCATTCCCCGTCAGCACTCCTTTACTCATTTGGAGGGGCAGGCCGTAGAGCGTCAAATGTCATTGAATCTTATAGATGATAGCGATCGAGTTCACTGTGGATATATTTCCTCTCATAAGACTCTAGGCTCTAATGGGCATCATTATATTCGTGGTCTTCGACCAGGGAATCTGGGTCTTGATACCGCACCCCCAAGCGAGATGTCAGCAGCTGCTCCTACTGTGAAGAACCGCCTGGCTACACTTGGGAGGAAGTTACCTCCACCAGAGTTCAGGTGTTTTGGTTGGGCTTACTCGCAGCCCAAGGGATGGTGGACCCGTATGACCAGTTATGTCTTAGGGCGTTGGGAGAGAGATCTGAAGAGTAGTGGATTGTACGCCCCCATACGAGCCACTATGTACGGATTCCCGGTTAGCTGTCGTCACTTCTTAGCATTGTTAGAGACGTATATCCCCGATAGTAACACATTTCTGACTAGTGGTAGAGAGTTAGGGTTGGCATTACACGAGATGCACCAAGTCTCTGGTCTTCCCATGGGGGATTGTCCGTACCAGGAGTACTTTCCCTCGAACCTACAGTTGGAGTGGTTGAAGAAGGATACTCCTGATATGTATGATACTCTTTGGGACCTCACGTGCTATTACCATACTTCTCTAGTCAAGGTTACCCCTCGAACGAAGAGGAAGAAGCAGATCAGCTTGAAGCAGTTCGCTGTTTATTTATTCCAGAATTTGGAGGGTAATTCAGGCGAGCCCATTCGTGAACTAGATGTTTTGACACCTTTTGCCGCTAACGAGTTGATGGAAAAGGCCGAAGCTTGCTCCTACACGACTGCCAGTGCTGAGGGAGCTTTTCCTGTAGGGACCAAGTTCCGGACATTCCTTTGTCATGCACAGAAGTCCATTGAGCCCAGGACCCTGCTTACAGGCTATCTCTCTCTGGTTGAAGAAGTGCGTCGCTCCATATCAGTTTTCGGATGCCTTACCCCTCGAGGTGCTCTTCCCCACCGTCCAGCTAGCTTATGGGAGGGAGCTTTCCTTGCTTCCAGCAATGGTTGCTGGCATCCATTGTGGGCTCAGGTATTTGGTCGATGGTTTTGCGCAGGTGGGCCCTGAACCGTCGATCGAGCTTGTTTCTGTAAAGGTCGAGCTTCCATATACATACCTGATGGCGTGGCTTGTTCTTCATCGTCCTGACTTGATGTCGGCGCCTAGTACTGTTGATGACCCCGTTCCTTTCGTGTAGTTGTTGGAAAGGAGTAGATGGCTCGGGAAAACATTCACTGATGTACAGTGAGAGCTTCAAGTTCGTAAGAGCTGGGAGTTCTTCAAGTGTTTTCCTCACTTCTCGGGTCGTTATGGTGATGTTTTGATTGATGAGGAGAAACCCAGAACTGGTTGGACTACCTTTGACGCTGGTTGTTTCCGTTGGTTGGTGAACATCCGCATTGGGTATCTTGTTCTTCGGGTGAAGGATCATTGTCACATAGAGCCTTACCTTCCATGTCGTTTCACTCGCCAGTTCGGGTACGACCAACTATATGTTGGGAATCCGAACCGTGGTTTGAAGACTGAGGGAGGGCTTATTGACGGCATTCGGGCATGGCTTTGGACCATGGTGGGCTGTACTGGAGCCTACTTTGCTCTTCCTTCCTCTAAGAGCAAGCCGTTGGTTACTTTCCTCAGCTGCAAGTGGTTCCTTTCCGCCAATGAGTTCCTAGGCGTGAGGAGTCTTTCAGAGCTGGAGGCTGAGCATTTGGCTTAGGTTACTATCCAGGCTGCTCGTAGGGCCGAACTTTTGAAGAAATAGGGGAAAAAGCCTGCCAAACCCTCTCTTTCAAGCAGAGACAGGATAGAGGATGATGAAGAGCTCATTCTTACTGGCGATGAGGACGAGACTTCTGAGGAGGAATACGTAGACACATATACTGACAAAGAAGAACCTAATGCAGGTTTGTCAGACTCTTTCTTTTCAGAATTAACTGATCTTGCCTTCTTTCGTTGGCGTCAACGTCGTATCCTTTCTAGGTCTTAACTGGCTTTTCAAAAACCAGAGCAAAAGGTCTTATTCACTTACCCTAACAAGATGACTCTTATCATCCCAGGTAGAGTGGATGTTGAACATGAGTCGCTCGATTCTCGCTATGTGAGATCCCGGCCTAGCGGCAAATCTCCTGCACAGGTTGAGACACGTAGCAAGTTTATGCATGAGCGGCCCATTGGTTCTGTGAGGGTTAATATTCCGAAACGGAAGAAGACTGCTCATACACCATATGTTGGTCAGCGTGCCTACGGAGTGGAGTTAGGCGGCATCGTTGGCGGAGAGGAAGGTAATATTTTATTATCTTTATTGCTTTAAAATGACTCGCCTTTTGGATTCGTTGAAGCTTGATTATGTTTCATGTTCCAGGAAACCATGAAGAAGGTGAACTTCCACAGGATTCCGTATTCCCTGATTCTGATCGTTTGGATAGCTTCATGCAGCAGATGTGTGATGCCATTCATGATGAGCCCATGGATGTTGACACGAACATGGTTGCGGAGCAGGTTAATAGCGTTGAGCCAACGGTTCTACACTCAGGTATACTTAAATCCGATGATGTCCTATTTGAATAGGATTTGGAAGAGTTAGGGAGTTCAGGATTTATCTCTCCTTTAATTATTTCTGTGCTTCGGTTTCTTTCAGATAACTTAAAGAATCCAAGTATGGATATCGGAGTGAAAGAATCTGATGCCACCACTGCAGGTACATCCGAGCTCTTCTTTCTTTTCCCATCTTTTTCGTGTATATCTAACACTTATATTATTCCGCAGAAGCCATATTAGAGAGACCAGCTGAAGATGGAGTCTTTCATGATACTGGTCTTGAGGAACAAGGGTATGTCTCAGCACCGAGTTTTTTAGGGTCTGATATCAGACTATTAGTCGATATGCTGGCTGAGCAGGCCACCAAAGAGGCTGCAGGACCACCCTTTGAGAGTGATTCGTCCACAGGTATATATCTAATTCCCTTCATTTTGCCTGATCTTTTATCTGACTAATAACGAATTATCATCACAGTACCAGTCGTTAGGACTGATTCAGTCATAATTCTCGGCATCTCTAGTTTTCCCCGGGGTGATAGACCCGTAGGTATGCATATAATATGGATCACCGTGCTCCTTTTCATTTGTCTGATTTTTTTTTGACTGACGAAAGAGTATAATCATAGGACCAGCCATCGGGACTGATACTCTTGTGACTCCTGTCATTTCCCGTTCACCTGAAGATGATGGACTTGCAGGTATGCAGATAATCCTATCATCATGATCCTCTTTATTTGTCTACATTTCCATTTGACTAACAAAGAAGTGTAACTATAGGACCGGCCGTTATGATCGATGCGACTACAGTTCCTGGGACTGCTAGCTTTCCTAACAGTGGTGTTCCCCCGTCACAGCCGAGAGGCACTGCTAATTTCCCTACAGAGGTCGACGTACCCTCAACGACGACCCCTGCTGGTATCTTGGAGCCCGTTGACACTAGACTAACAGAGCCGATAGTCAGACTTCAGTCTGCGGGAACCTCTGTTGGTATTGGTACGCTTGCAATTCGCTTTAAATTAAATTTTATCACACTTGATGGATTTCTTACTCTTTCATATCATTGCTCACAGGATCTCCACCATCCCTACATGAGCGTGTCCTCGCTCTTTTGGCCGATACCGATCCCAACAAAGACATCTTCCGCACAGATCTCGGTTTCTTTGTCCTCTTTTTTAACGGCATGATCGAGAAACTTCTTCATCGAGGGTATTGTATCGATCAGTTCAGGCGTTCTTTTTCCCGCTACATGACGATGATCAGAGAAGAGGGATATCCAGAGTTGGCTGACTCTCTTACTGTCGATTTTGCTGTGTTGGAGTCTGAACTCCGAGAGTTGGAGGAGCTAAAGGCTAGTGGAGCTTCTTCTTTCGTGTCCTCTCAGTTGGAGCATAGGTTGTCACAATGGCGTGACATGAGATCTTCCATCGGCAATGAACTTCAGTCACATGAGAGCTCTATTACGCAGTTGATGGCTACTCTTGCGAGAAAGGATACGGATAGAGCCGAGTTACTCAGTTCTTTGGATTCCAACCGTCAGGAAGTGGATAGGTTGAAGAAGGCTTTGAAGCATGCCGAGGAGTCTGGTGCTATCATTGCAGAAGAGCTGGCTGGATTAGAGAGCTCTCATGGACAGACACTTGAGAATCTAGGATCTACACAGGAGAGATTGATAAAGTTGAAGAATGAAGCGAGGAAGGTCTTGAGCAGTTCTGAAGAATCTGTCCGAGCTGATCTACAAGTAGAACTTGAGCAGAGTTATACAGATAGGCTTTCTAGGATAGAATCTCATGTTCTTAATCACCGACTTCCTTCGGGCTGATGATCTTTCTATTGTATGCTTTGACTTAATCTTATTAATAGAGACCCAGCATTTGATTTCATTATGGTATTTCTTTATTGATTGTGAACCCAGTGGACATAATGCTTACAGGATTTTTGGCAAACCCCCAGCCATCAACGGGTTTGATATGCCTTTACCGATTACCGTTTGAATCGGGCTAGCATGTGAATTTTAAAATCCGTCTCACATGTGACGTTGTGCTAAAAGAACTATTCCTCTTAGACTTAGTGCTATGATTTTGAATACATAGACTTCGCCATTTCTTATGGGAAAAGGCACCCAGCAACGCGTGTTAGGCGATGACTTATCCCTTCTTAGGATTCGGTATAAAATTCCCCAGACTTAAACTCTGGTGTCTTTTTCAATCGGTAAAAGACTAAACCGGCAATGTGTGTTAGACATAGACTTTGGGGTTTTTAGCAAACCCCCAGCCTTCAATGGGTTTGATGTGCCTTTACCGATCACCGTTTGAATCAGGCTAGCATGTGAATTCTAAAAACCGTCTCACATGTAACGTTGCGCTAAGAGAATTGCTTCTCTTAGACTTGATGCTATGACTTTGAATACATAGACTTCACCATTTTTTTTACGGGCACATGGCGCCCGGCAATGCGTATTAGGCGTTGACTTATCCCTACTTAGGATTCGGGATAAAATTCCCCAGACTTAAACTCTGGTGTCTTTTTCAATCAGTGAAAGACTAAACCGGCAACGCGTGTTAGGCGTAGGCTTATCTCTATTTAGGAGTCGAGATAGAGTTCCCCGCACATAGAATGTACGGATTTGAGGTTAAAAATTGTGTCTTTTCTCAGGGTAAAGACGGACCAAAAGATGGAAGAGGAAGAATTTTATATTCTATCTCCCAGCACCGAAAAGGAAGAATTTTATATTCTATCTTCAATAGGAAAGGAAAACTCGAGGTGGGATCTCCACCCCTAGAATTCGAAAATATGAGACTAAGAGTGGGATCTCCACTCCGAGAATCGGAAAGATTCAAGTAACTCTAACTTTCATAGGATTGGTTGCTTGATCCAAAAGAGTTCTTCATTTATTGAAGGGAAATTCTAATTTCGACCCTAACTTTTATAGGTTTGGCTGAAAAAGGAAAAGATGAAAGGTTTTCGTTTATCGAAAGAGATAATTCAAACTTAGTCCTAACTATATGCAGGTTTGACTAAGTAGAGTTAGAGACAATCCTAACTTTTATAGGTTTGATTGCTCAATTTAAAAGTGGATCTCTCGTTCATGGAAGGAATCGAGAGGGGAATCTGGTTTTTGTCCTAACTTTTATAGGTTTGACCTGAAAGCAAAGAGAGTGGAATACAAGTAACAGTAGAAATACTGGTTTGTACTAGCCACTCGATGGAGGATTTTGATGTTAAGTGATCAGGACTTAACACGTCGAGCTTTGAAAATTGCAATGAATTGGCGGGTAGAAATTTCAGTGGACCCACTTTCAGTTGATTTGATCAGTGGGGGATTTTGCGAGGAAACTCTAACCTGTCAAAAGATTGAATTTCGTCTCACAAAGAACTCATGAGAGTCAGAGGATGTGATAATAATAAAAGGAAACATTCTGGCATTTAGAGCTTAAATGTAAATCTCTCATTTATCACTTTAATAGTGATTGGGTTATCCCTAAGAATACCACATGTGGTATTCTTCCGGGAACTTTCCGATACATTGGTCACCCTGAAGGTACTAAGGATAGTATTTTTTCAGGAACTTGTTATTTATTGGCATCATGAGCCGATCACCATCCTTGGTAACTAGGCGATATGCACCATTCGAGTAGACCGTCTCTACTACGAATGGTCCTTCCCATTTGGGTTCAAATTTGCCTTTCTTCTTAGAGTTAAGGATCATAGGCCGTCTTTCAGTTAAGACCAAATCTCCTTCTTTAAAACTCCGTTGTCGAACCTTCTTGTCGAAAGCTCGAGAAATTCTGGCTTGGTAAAACTCAATATGCTGTTGGGCTTCTAAGTGCTTTTCATCGAGCATCTCGAGTTCTTCGAGACATTTCTAATGTTGTTCTTCGGCCGTCATCTGGGTTGCGAGAGCGATTCAAAGAGACGGAATTTGTATCTCCAATAGGAGGACGGCTTCACATCCGTACACCATGGAATACGGGGTCGCGCCAGTCGGTGTAAGTACCGTAGTACGATAGGCCCATAGAGCCGCACCAAGCTTGTCATTCCAATCTCGCTTATTATTTTTCACGAGTTTTGATAACAATTTTATGATCATCTTATTGAAGGCTTCAGCCAATCCATTCGCTGTGGGATTGTAAGCTGTCGACGAAATGTCCTGAATTTTGAACTTCTCGCAAAACCTAATGAAGGCGTTGCTGACAAATTGAGGACCGTTGTCATGTATGATTCGTCTTGGAATACCATGCCGGTAGATAATATGGTGTTTGATGAATGCAATGACGTTACTGGTCTTAACTTCTCTGAGCGGAATGGCTTCGGCCCATTTGGAGAAATAGTCAGTAATTGCCAGGATGAATCGATCACCTTTGACCGAAGGGGGATTTATAGGACCAACAATATCCATTCCCCAAGTCTCGAACGACCATAATGTAACCGAAGGATGCAGATGCTCCGGAGGTTGGTGCATATAATTCACGTGTACTTGACACGCATGACACTTTCGGGCATATGCGACTGCGTCGCTCATCATAAGAGGCCAAAAATATCCTATTCTTCTGATGCGGTCATAAAGCTTGGGACCGGGTTGGTGTGCACCACAAACCCCTTCGTGTGCTTCCTTAAGGACTTCTTCAGCTTCCTTTGCCGATAAGCAACGTAACAGCAAGCCATCATACCCCCTACGGTATAGCGTTCGACTCTCTGTATTATAATAGAACCTCGATGCTCTTCGTCGAATTGAATCCCTTAACTTCACATCTTCTGGTAAGATTCCATGCAAGACGTAATCGATGATGGGGAAACGCTAATCTTAGGGTTCGAACTCGACCTGAGTTGCGTACACCTCTTGAACCTCTTCTTCTTTGTCATCTTCATCGTAGAGTGGCACTAAGAGCTGGTGAGTTCTTACTGTAACAAACTGTTCCGTTCCGGGAGGCTATGCTAAAGATGCGGCTAATACTGCTAATGCATCTGCGTAGGTGTTCTGTAACCGCGGAACGTGTTTGATGAAGAATCCTTCAAATGATTCCGCTATTTCCACTTCCATCTAATGATATGGTATTAAACCCTGACTTCGGACTTCATACTCCCATTGGACTTGCTTAACTATCAGTTGAGAATCACCGAAAGCTTCAAGATACTCAACCCCTAGTTCTTTAGTGAAATTGAGTCCTATAATCAGCGCATTATATTCGGCTACATTATTTGAGCATGGCTCGGTTAACGAGTAGGCTCGAGGCATCACATGTTTTCCTGGGGAAACTAACACAACTCCAACTCCGGAGGAAACTTTAGAACATCCAGGAGCACCTGCCATATTAGCTGCCCGAGAAGCACCATCGAAATACAAACTCCATACCTGTTGATGGGAAGTTACGTTGACTTCGTGGGTTTCATCAGGTAGGTCGTCATATATCTCGGCGGTATCCGTAGTTGAATTAGCTGCCAGGAGGTCACAAATGGCCTGTCCTTTTACTGACTTCTGTTGTTTAAAATGTAAGTCGTATTGGGACAAGAGCAAGGCCCATTTTGCTAATTGCCAGTTCATGAAAGCTGGTTGTGTCATAAATACTCGGACTGGGTTAACTTTGGAGATAACATAAATGGTCTGTCCAACTAGATAATGCCGCATTTTCTGAATTACGAACACCAAGGCGAGACATTCCCTTTCGATCATAGGATATTAGGATTCGGCACTTACCAAGGTCCGACTCAAGTAATATACTGTCTGTTCGTGACCGTTATCATCATCTTGTGCGAGCAGTGCACTTAATGAGTGGCTCGTCGCCTTGACATAAATCAAGAACGGTTTGCCCGATTTTGGTGCAATGAGTACAGGAGGTTTCGAGAGATATTCTTTAATACTCACGTACGCCTTTTCACAAGCATCGTCCCATATGAACGACACGCCCTTCTTCATGAGCTTAGAGAATGGTTGGCATTTTCCTGAGAGGTTCGAGATAAATTGACGGATATACGCCAACCGCCCTTGTAAACCTCTGAGTTCCTTAAGGTTTCTCGGAGGTTGTAACTCATTAATTGCCTTTACTTTATCGGGGTCGATGTGAATACCTTTGGTGGTGACGACGAATCCAAGGAATTTACCACTGGACATCCCGAGGAAAGACTTAGTAGGATTCATTTTCAACTAATGGGTCTGCATCAGATCAAACATGGTCTTTAAGTCTTTAATGTGGTCATTCTTATTACGACTTTTCACGACCAAGTCATCCACGTAACATTCAACTGTCTTTGGAGATGCTCCTGAAAGATCTTTGACATGGCTCTCTGATATGTTGCACCTGCATTCTTTAACCCGAAGGGCATGACCGTGTAGCAGAAAACGCCAAGGGGTGTTCTGAATGCGGTATGTTTTTCATCATCTGGATGCATCTTTATTTGATTATAACCAGAAAAACCGTCCATGAAAGACATCCTCTCGAACCCGCATGTATTGTCGATGATGACATCTGTGATGGGAAGGGGGAAATCATCTTTTGGGCAAGCAGCGTTGAGATCTCTAAAGTCAATACAAATCCTAATTTTCTCGTTCTTCTTAAGGACCGGAACAATATTGGCGAGCCACTCGGGATGTTGCTCTTCCCTAACGAAGCCCGAGTCAATAAGCTTTTTAACTTCGGCCTCGATTGCCTCCATTATTTGCGGGCGAAACCGTCTTTGTTGTTGTTTGATAGGTTTGACATCCGGCTTAATATTAAGACGATGCACGGCCACATTCGGATCGAGTCCTGGCATGTCCTCATAGTTCCAGGTGAACACATCAATGTATTCCCTGATAAGAGAGATTAACTCTTCTTTCTCTTCCGGCGGGAGGCTATCGCTAATGAATATTGGTTTCGGATTATCTTCGTTACCCATATTCACTTGGACCACTTGATCTTCGGTAGGAGGTTCTCTTTGTTCAAACCTATCGCCGTATTGCATGTTTAGGTGATGAACCCAAGGATCTTCCCAAGTTAGCATTTGATCGTCTTCCTCTATCGTCGTCGGGTCAACCGTAGTCATGTTCGACATCAGCTTCTTGAACATTTCTGCAAGACTAGTATCGGAATCCCAAGCTGAAGAATCAGAAGAGTACCCGTTTTTAGCTTTGTTAGCAATTTGATCGATAACTTGCCAGCAGCATTCATCATCAGATGAGGAGACATAGCCTAAGCCTCTTCTGTGACGATAATAATCATCGGGTTTTTCTTTTGGTACATAGGCCATTCGAGGTGGAACTTGCGGACCTCAACCAAAGCAAAGACCTTCTCCGAGCGTGAAGTCATATCCATACTTCTCCATGAGATCACGCGCTTTTGCGTTATATCTAAATAGATGAGGGGCAGGTTTATCATCCTCGCTTTCCTCTTCCACGAAGTGATCTGATATCAGGGATTTTCTTCCTTTACCGTAAATGACTTCCTTTTCACCCCTGTCTTCACAGGAATGAAGAGTGTCGTTCCGAATGGATCCTGTACCTGTTTTTTGTCATGAAAAATGATTGAAGTGGCATATACAAGTCAGGGTTGTCATACAGTTCTTTAGTGATATTATCAAGACACGACGAGTACTCTAAATCTTCATTTATTGATGTCTCTTCGGCAAGTTGCCAGTTACAACTACTTTCCGATGATTCATCATCGTCAAGATTGATTACAATGGGTACAATGTCGTTAAGTACAAAACCACCATCATAATCAAACACAGCTTCGGTATCAGCTTCATCCCCGTTGTCCGTTCCTTGGGCTGATGGTTCAGTATCGGATTCGGCACCGTATAGAAAGGAATCGGTAAAATAGTTCACCAATCCCTTAAACGGTTGCTTATCCACGACCACCGTCTTGACTTCATTATTAGTGTCCACATATTTGAGGCACTGATGAAGAGTTGACGGGACTATAAGATTACCGTGGATCCAGGATCGACCCAATAGTAAGTTATAGGATGTTTTCGCGTTAATCACGTAACAGGTAACTTCCGACTTCAAATCCCCGATCTGGCATTTGATTCGAATCTTTCCTAAGGGTCTGGACCCGCTGGTGTTGAATCCGTAGATCATAGTGCTCATGGAAGCTAGCTTACTTGTCGGTATTCCGAGATTATACATCAATCGGAGCGGCATGATGCTGACAGCGGAACCCGGATCGACTTGGATCCGGTTGACCACGCTGGAGCCAATGTGCCCGGTGAAGTACAAAGGTCGATCGTGCTTTGAGTTCTTTGTCTGCATGTCTTCTTTGGTGAAGGAAATGCAGGGGAAATGGTGTGCCGTGAGATTTGCAGTGTTGAACTGACGGCTCTGGTTCTCCAAGAGATGGCTTGATTCGAGTCAGGAAAGCTTCGGAGTCGCTCAAGGCTTCTTGTAATGCTTTCCTTGTGTCCTTTGAAAGACGCAGTAGTTCGTATAGGGTTATCCTAGCCGGTATATTAGCTAACTGCGCCATGATGTCGAAATGGGGCGGAGAGCTTGCATTTCCCGGTTTGTCTCTCCCAATCGGATGATTGAATCGAGACTGTCTCGGGTTTTGGACTTCCTGGCATAGAGGCTCTTTCCCTTTCTCTTTTTGTTGGACCTTCTCCGTAGCCACAGGTGTTGGAGGAGTTGTGACAATTCCCATTTTCGTTAATGTCTTGGAAGGAACGGTCTTGGTTACCCCCTGCTTAGCCAATTGCTCAGAAGCATTCGGATACTTGAAGTGGTACTCGTTCCCGCTCCGGGTTACAAAAGCCTCCTGTTCATCTTTATAAAGTGGAAAGGCCGAAATTCTATCATCATCTTCCCTTGGAATAGTAGAAGCTCCATAACAAGACTTACCTTTTCCTTTTGACCTTTTCTTGGAAGAGGTTCCAGTCCATTGTTCATCTCTAATCAAATCTGGATGAACCCAAAGAATCTCACCATTCGGGGCTGTGTGTGGCACAAGTCCTTTCTGGCGCTATTTGTGAGGATCATCGTTCACCATCTTCACTACTGTATTTATTACCAGTTCATGCTGGAACCAGTTCAAAGGAACAGAACCGAAGCTAATCGATACTGCATTCACACCCACTTTCTTCTCCTTAGGTTGCTTCATAGTGATGACCCCGACAACGATTAGAGCTTGGATCTTATCTTTAAGGGCGTAGCATGCCTTGGTAGGATGGTGCACCGCTCTGTGAAATGCATAGTATTTTGGATCATTAACTCTTTTAGCATCTTCCTGATCCTGGATCGGAGGTAACTTGATCTTGTTGTTCTCGATAAGGTATTTAAAAATACCGAGAACTTCATCTTCTTTGAATGAATATACCTTCGGAAACTTTGGCTCCAAGGCCTTTTGCTTCTGGGGCTGTTGTTGCCACCTTGATTGTTAGGGCACCTTCTGTTGCTGCTGTTGCGGCTGCGCTTGCACTTCGAACGTCTGGTTCGCGTCCACTACATTCGCTTGTGCCTTTCCCTTACCCTTAGGGACAAAATTCTGTTGTGGAGGATTATGTGCCGTTTGACCTATTTCAGCCTTCTTCCTTTTAAGGAATCGTTCGGCTCGTTCTCCTTGCACTTTCAAGTCCTTCCAGGTCTTTGGTGGTGCCATTCCCATAGCTTCGAGGATGTCTAATGAAAGGTTATTATGGCAGGTCTCGAGGATGAAGTCTTCACTGACCGGATCCCTGTAGTTCATTGCTTTGTTCCGGAACCTTTTGACGAAGTTTTCAACCGTCTCACCATTATTCTGTTTCTCATCGAATAATGTGCCGATTGAGATCTCTGTGTCGTCATCAAAAAAGTTCGTCAGAAACATGTCTTCCATGTCATCCCAGCTGCTAATACTCCCTGGTTTGAGATGGCGATACCAGTCGAAGGCTGCTCTACGAAGAGTGCCAACGAATGACCACACCATAAGAGGTTCATTTTCGGAGATTATTCCTAAGTGAGATTTAAAATAGATTAGATGCTGGGTAGGGGAACCCTTTCCATCAAGCGGCGTAAAATTGATCAAATTAAATTTTGCCGGATATGGAATTGATTCCCATTCCCTTGGGTATGGACATGGTATCCCGGACCTCTTCACTTCTTGAGCATTCATCAATGCATTGATCTTGCTCTCCAAGTCCCTCATTTTCTTATCCTCAGTCGTATCTATCTTCGAGTGATTTCGGGGAGAAGTAACATGGTCCTCCTTCGTGTTATTATCATCCGAAGGGCCACCCCCATTATTATTGTTGACGGGAGGAGTGTTCATGTTGGCATTATCCTCTACTTCCCATTCATCATCGCCTTGATTAGTATTATTGCGACGACTAGACTCTCCTTGATGAGTTGTCAGTGTCACGATTTGCTGGTCATGCATTTCTCTCATCTGTTGCATGGCCATCTCCATTTCAAATTTGAAAATTTTCTTCTGCTTAGCCAAAGCGTCTTCAAGTATCTTAGACACCTGCTCGGCTCTAATCATGAGAGATTCGTAGGGTTGTCCCGCACTAGATGCCGTGTCATCGGATGCTATGGCTGAGCAAGCATCTGAACCAGCATCTGACATCTCATCTTCTAAAGGAAGTCCCTTTTGCATCCTTTGGTAATTCTTCCGCCTACTGGTCCCTGATCTTAATCGAGTCATACGTTGGAACACCATGGTAAACTGATCCGGGCGAAAGCGTCGTGTTGACTTCCCTCTCCCGGTCATATTGACGGACACTTCTGGAAATTCGTCATCTTGACGGACAGGTTTTCTCTTGCGGAAACGCCTTGGTTTGGTCTCGGACGTTTTGGTAGAGATTCTCTCAAACACCGAAACTCTTCTTGGGGCTTTAGAACAGCAGCATTCTGATAATACCACTTTGATTATGTTGGCACAGGGACAATGAGGATCCGTGTCTCGAACATTTCTTTTTCGGGACTTATTCGTGCTTTCAGCCCTATAGTACAACTCGTCAGTTTGATAACTGGAGCAACCCATAGAGTGTTGACACGACCTCCCAGGTATAACATCATCATCATCAGACAAATGTGTTTTCCTATGGGGATATGACGCTTTATTGACGTCTTCAAAAGTCGCTCGTTCAGGTTTGCGCCTTTGCGAGCGTGAAAACCTAACGGGCTCTTGAACTTCGACCCGCAATCCAATGCGGTCGGTAACATGGGTTTTCCCTTTACTATCTTTCTTGGGGGAATTAGTATGACCCCCAGTCTGGTTTGTTGTTTGGGGACCTTTCAATGGTCCCAATCGTTCCTTGACGGGTGCTTTACCTCGATCTCCAGGTAGAGGACCGAGGCGAGCCTTCAAGGGGACTCTGGATTTGGTGAGATCCATGCTATCACCTGGCTTCATCAGAGATGTGGGGACATGGGAAACATGATCTGAAATTGACGAAGCTCGAACAGTAACTTCGTTCATCTTCGCCTTAGGCGCTGGCTTTGCCTTTGGCATCCACACCTGTTTGCGCTTGGGCGGATTCTTCATGGCTTCTTCCTTCTGCATTTCTTCTGCTTTCTGTAAAAGGAGCTGGGCATGCGCGAGCGACGCGCGTCGCTTCTTGATTCGTTCCTCGAGGGTGGAGCGGGTCCTCTTGACACGAACCCATTCATTCGTTTCTATCTTGGAGGAGGAGTTGGTTGTTCGCCGTTGTTGTTCCCGGCGCTGCCTGGATTTTAGATCCTTATTATAGCGGATCCCGTCCATCGATTCCGAAGCCTTGGCTAATTGTCGCGCAAGGCGTTGACGCCATCTTTGGCGTGTCCTCTTTGACAAGGTTGGAGCGCCTTCAACAGTTGTCCTCACGGTGGAGGGAAGATCCGGATCTATAGCTTCGACCATGTTGGAGGTCGTAGGGGCGTCGCGGGGAGTAAGTGCAACAACGACGAGGGGATCTTGGATCTTCGAGCCAGAGGTCTTGCGAGCATTTCTGGAAGAGGATGCCTTCCTGCGCCTGCTTGGAGAGGCGGATCTGGAGGAGGAGGAAGAGAGGTATTCTTCAAACTTCTGTTGATCGAACTCATATTCGATCTCTTCATTCACCCGGATCTTGAACGCTGGTTGCGTCACGACAGCCTCAGCAGCGAGGCTGTTGGCTCCCACTATGGTCGCCAGTTTGTTTTTGCTAAAAGTTACCTTCATTGTTGAACTCATTGTAATAAAATTCGCTTACAAGGAATTCAAAATATTCAATAAGAAAAAGAATGAAAGATTATAACTTTTCGAAAATAACGCAAGATCCGTTCGTCATCTCTTGCTTGCGTGGGTCTTTAGCCGGTGATGGGGACGTCGATATCCGTGGACTACCTGATAATCAGATCAGATACAGAACTCCGTCAATTCGTGAAGGAATCTAGAAGCAGAAGCGCTTATCTCGGCAACGGCGAGATAATTGCTCTTCTTAGGATTACCGCAACGGGATAATCCTAAGGAACGGACGTGGGTGAATGCAGATCTGACGAATCTCTCTCTTATGTTGAAGAACTCGATCACTCTTCAGTCCGGCAGGGCTTCGCCAATTCTCCAAAATTCCAGATCTGAAAAAAGTGAGGACCCGGGGCTGTATTTATAGGCTCCAAGGGGTTTCGGGCGGTTAAAACCACCTAAAAACCCATTTCTGCGTTGGAGACACCCCAGGGTGTCTCAACTTGGGCCGAGACACCTTGGGGTGTCTCGGGTGGGCCGAGACACCTCGGGGTGTCTCATTCAGGCTGAGACGCTAGGTTTCGTATATTTATCCATTTTCTTCGTAAATTCTTCATCTGATGTCGGTTTTAAGTGATTCAAAGTGCATTGGAAAGCCTACGAGGAGTTCTATAAGCTCCAATTATTGGATCATCTGTAGAATAAATGAGACACGAGGGGCGTTGCGCCTTTTGTAAACGTCGTGGGGTTCCCGATCAGTCCGTATCTTCGTTATTCCGAAACTCTGTTGTTTCACGTAGTCCGTCGATTCACTTCAACCATTCGTCGATGTCGATTAAGCTTCTGTGACTTGGATAGTGACGTTCGTTGTCTTTTCTTAATGCTGAGCTGTTCGTGGAGACCTATAGGTAATTTTCGATGCCTACATCTCCTCCAAATTCTGTGCATCCAAGGCATCCATCACCTGACACCTCCACAATCCAAAATTGATCTTACCATCGAACTTCAGAACATCAATCTTCGTGTTATTGATGCTCAGACTCTGTATCGCCTTTGTTAGAGACGAACCTGACGTGCTTGCATCTCCCATGTTGTCGATCTAGCTCTGATACTAATTGTTGTGCGCGGCGGAAGCTTCTAGGGCAACACGAACAAAAACTCGAACTAAACCACAAACAATATGCAAAACACAACCACAACAAGAACAAAGAATTTTACGTGGTTCGGTAAGTTGCCTACATCCACGGGGCAAGGAGGGGGGAGATTTACTACTAGAAATCAAGGAAATACAAATAGAGTTACAAATCTCTCGGACCAAACCCTAAAACAAAGCTCTTGATCTCTCAAAGCTCTCCCACAATTGGATGCAACAATCCTCTCTCAAAGGCTGCTCAAATTCATCCTTGCATTGCCCTAAACAATCAGGATTTGAGTTATATATAACTCAAAAACGAAACGGGTCAAAAACCGAAAGGCCCAACCCAGATCATCGTCGGTCGACCGTGGCGGTCGACCGCACAGGTCACGTGGTCGACCGCAGCGATCGACCGAATCTCAGTTCCCGAGAGTTAAATCCTTTACAGTCATCCGCGATCGACCGTGCCGGTCGACCGCCACCAGCTCCGGTCGACCGTGCTGGTCGACCGCCACCAACTCCGATTCCCAGTAGGTTTTGTGCACGTTCGCGGTCGACCACCCCGGTCGATCGGCAGACTTTCTGCTGATTTGCTGATTTTTTTTGTAATTCTTCATATTGTACATTGTGTAATATAATAAGAGAATATGGACGCGTTGCTAAACATCAAGAGAAATTATATCAAGGCACGCAATATTATTTAACAAGTGCTCTGAAGTATGAACAGAAGTAAGATAGAAGAAAATGACTTAATCAGAATAAACATAAAGGAGATGCAGATTTCTAGGCAATTTTTCCATAAAACGTTTGGGACAAGTACATCATATGGAGAGTATATGCAGATGGACATAGTATCAACTAATACACAACTAAGAATTTGGAAATGGAGAGAAATGAAGCAAACTAAAATCATAACCCTCGACAATGATATTAATCATATAAAACAAGGTCTTCCACAACAAAATGCTAGAAAATAAAATAACAAACATAAAAATTTTTTAAGGCCATAAAGTAACTTCACATATCTAGAGATCTTTGAAAGAACATTAACAAACAAAAAAAAAAGATTAGAATAGGTTATTAGTAGTAATATTCTTCAACATCTTCATCCTCTTCTTGTTGGTCTTCCGGATCTTCCTCTTCTTCCTCATTGATGCTTCCTACATGACTTGTTGTTTGGGCCTGCACAAATCTCAAAAAAATTAGAAAAATCGTACTTTGCATAGGAACATTGTTTCACATTTGATAATAAAAAAAGTAATTTTACCTTGCAAGTTCGACTATTGTGGCCTTTCCCCTGACATTTCCCACAAGTCCTTTGCTTCTTAGCTTTCAACTCTGAAGGAGGCTTGAAACGTTGCATCTTTCTTTTTCCTTTGCAATTTGAAATAGGAGGAGCTCTCATGATATAATTATTATCAATAATATTTTCTTGTGTTTGAGAACATGGAGAACCTTGGATTTGTGTCATGTCGTCATGCCCCGATTTATTCTCTAATAAGTGTTTTTTGCCGCTACTAACTCTCCCATAACTTGATCTATTTTTTATTTGCCAAATTATACAACTCAATAGACGTGGAACCTTCTGCGACCAATTTCATTATTTTTTGAGATAAACTATTAAACATTAGAATCTTTGAGGAGGAATTTGACAATTCAGTGCTAAGACATGTGTGCGTATCAAAACTTTCTTCCTTAGCTGACTTTTTCCATCTCTTTAAAATATATTCAGAGGGTATTTCCAAGATATCAAGATGCAAAAGGACCTTAAGCGCATGCGAGCACAACATTCCACTAAATTCGAACATTTTACAATTGCAAGATACTGTTGTAGGGGCTTGGAAGGTAACAATATAAGTTCTTCTTCTAGCAATTGGTTTGTCTGAGTTTGGGACTTGCACTAGTTTGTACAACGTTTTAGGCTCCATTTCATTCAGAGAATATGAAAATATCTCTTTTAGTTGATCCTTGAA
>BQKN01000544.1:223200-233369 GCA_022839385.1 Asparagus kiusianus
AGAAGCTAGAACTAACGTAGAACCTAGAATTAACAAGTTAGCATGAAGAAAACGTGGGCTGGGTTTAGAACTAGCAAGTTGTGTGCTAGAACTCACTGTATACAAGCTAGAACTCGTGTGATAGAAGCTAGAACTAACATATAGAACCTACAATTAACAAGTTAGCATGAAGAAAACGTGGGCTGGGTTTAGAACTAGCAAGGTGTGGGCTAGAACTCGCTGTATACAAGCTAGAACTAGTGTGATAGAAGCTAGAACCAATGTAGAACCTATAATTAACAAGTTAGCATGAAAAA
Source organism: Asparagus kiusianus (assembly GCA_022839385.1). Classification (NCBI taxonomy): domain Eukaryota; kingdom Viridiplantae; phylum Streptophyta; class Magnoliopsida; order Asparagales; family Asparagaceae; genus Asparagus; species Asparagus kiusianus. The sequence goes on from BQKN01000544.1 coordinate 223,497, forward strand.
AACGCGGGCTGGGTTTAGAACTAGCAAGGTGTGTGTTAGAACTCGCTGTATACAAGCTAGAACTAGTGTGATAGAAGCTAGAACTAACATAGAACCTAGAATTAACAAGTTAGCATGAAGAAAACGTGGGTTGGGTTTAGAACTAGCAAGGTGTGGGCTAGAACTGGGTGTATACAAGCTGAAACTAGTGTGATAGAAGCTAGAACTAACGTAGAACCTAGAATTAACAAGTTAGCATGAAGAAAACATGGGCTGGGTTTTGAACTAGCAAGGTGTGGGACAGAACTCGCTGTATACAAGCTAGAAGTAGTGTGATAGAAGCTAGAACTAATGTCGAACCTAGAATTAACAAGTTATCATGAAAAAAACGCGGGCTGGGTTTATAACTTGCAAAGTGTGGGATAGAACTTGCTGTATACAAGCTAGAACTTGTGTGATAGAAGCTAGAACTAACGTAGAACCTAGAATTAACAAGGTAGCATGAAGAAAGCTCAGGCTAGGTTTAGAACTAGCAAGGTGTAGGCTAAACCTGGCTTTATACAAGCTTGAACTAATTGATAGATGCTAGAACTAACGTAGAACCTAGAATTAACAAGTTAGCATGAAAAAAACGCGAGCTGGTTTAGAACTAGCAAGGTGTGGGCTAGAACTGGCTGTATACAAGCTAGAACTAGTGTGATTGAAGTTAGAACTAACGTAGAACCTAGAATTAACAAGTTAGCTTAAAAAAAATACGGGCTAAGTTTAGAACTAGCTAGGTGTGGGCTAGAACTCGCTGTATACAAGCTAGAACTAGTGTGATAGAAGCTAGAACTAACGTAATTTCTTGTTATCTATAACTTCGCTTTAGTTCTAACTTTGTAAGTGATAGTTCTAGGGGGAATATTTTATTTTTGGCTTATTTTGAACGCTTCTTTCCAAGAATATAATATCTCATCATCACCATAAGTCACACCAGCTATTTGCTCCTTTTCAAAACATGTCCCATCATCCCAACAGGGTTCCCATCATATATTCGTAGTTAATGTAGTATAGTTCAGTACTATTTCTCTCGATTCTCATGTTGCCGCCATTCCTTCATAACCCATCAACTTTTTCTTCTTCCACCAGCATGCAGACTCTCTAAACCCCTCATTCCAAAACAAACTCTCAAACCCAACTTCTTCAATCTTTGTTAGTTAACATCAAAGATGGATAAGGATTGTGCCTGTGTACATTACCGTGGGTCAGGGCACAACTCTCGAGATTATCATCACCGTATTATTGCTCGTGCCTCACTAAGGTTGCTTACTGTTCCTACCACCACCACTAGCACCATCAGGCATCTCTCTGCTTTCGCCATATTCGATCTTGAAGCAGGCCGTCCATCCGTTCAGGAGCTCAGAGAGATGCTGGCTTGTCAGTTCAATCTAACATCGTGGCCCTAACAAATAAAAAATACGGTAGGGCATATCTTCATGGTGTAGTTTCCATCGGACGCCCTACTTGCCCAAGCCATAGAGCTTGGCCTAGTAGACATGGGCACCTTTAGGGGAAGATTCCGCCATTGGAGGGAAGATCACAGGTTAACAACTATGCCCCAACATTTTCTTGTATGGGTCCGTCTCTTTAATGTACCATACCACCTCTGGAATTATGAATTCCTGCGAACACTCCTCGCTGGTATTGGTGAATGCATTAAGTGCTCTGGGATGTCATAAACAATACTAACTTCGAAGACTGCAAAGTGCTCCTCAAGGTTAGGGATTTATCTGACATCCCTAAGAGGCTTGGATTCCGTTACACATCTCCAGTTGACAAAAACATAAAGGAAGGCTACGCCGTCACACAGATCCAATGCAGGACGGGTTTGGAGAGGTGTAAGGACCGTGAAATTATGATACTATTTAAAATAATTTTCTGATATTTTAAAATATTTTATGATTTTTAAAAGAGTATTTATATTTTTCTCGAATTTCTACAATTTTCTAGGATTTAAAGTCTAAGTTTTATATTTATTTAAATGATTTAAATATTTACAAATTTATTTAATGCAGTAAAAGTTTCTGGAATTTATCCGTTGTGTTACCAATACTATTACATATCATTTTGAATAATACGTGGTATTATTAATATTATTACGTATTGTTTCGTATAATACTTTGTATTATTAATTACGTATTATTTGTATAATTTCCTGTATTATTTCTACTGTTACGTATTATCTGTTGTATTAGTATAACTTGTACGTTTTACTGTGTATATAATTATCCCATAATTATTGGATTTTAAATGTAAGTAAATATATTTTATTTATTAATTATTCTCGTTTAATTATACAATATGGGTATATTTTGACTATTTCGTATCAATTGTTGTAATAGCATAACAGGTACGTTTTTAATTGTAGATAATTATTATGTAATTAGTTTAATTTTTAAGTACCCAAAAGTATTTTTTTAATTATTTTAACCTAAACCCTAACCCTAATATAATAATATATATACACATATAAGTTTTCATTTTCTCTCTCCTTCTTTTCTTCACAAATCCGCCGCCTCTTCTCGTTTTCACCCTCACCGCTGCTCAGCCCCGATCTCGCCGCCTCCGGCCGCCGTTGACCCCCAAGCCCTGCTCTCCTCTCGCTGTGCCACGAACCCCCAGCCGCCGCGTCTACCCCGACCACCCCTTCGTCCTCTTCCAGCCGCGCCGCCTGTGCCCTCTCCCCCGTCGCCTGCAGCCGTCGACCTGAGCAGCCGCGACCGGTCTCCGCCTCCCCTCCGCTCGAGTCGCCCAACGCCAGCGCCGCTGCTCGCCTCCTTGCCCGCAGTCTCCTCCGCCGTCCTCCGACGCCCCCAACGCCGCTCGCCTTCGCTACTGCCCCACTGCTCCGTCAAGATTCATGAGCTCCAGCAACCGCCGCCGGCCACCCCATCTTTGACAACCCATCATCTGTCTTTGTTCCCCTGTTCTCAGATCTGAGCCATCATGAGTTCCCTTTGACAGCCACCACCGACCACCCCTCTCCTTGACCGCCGTGCCCGCGCTCAGATCTGATCCGCGCTGTCGACGTCGATTCGTTTGACGAACCCGAGGCAAGATCCCGAACCTTAATTATTTCATTTTAATTATCAGTTATCGTAAATTATTATGTGACTCGTCATTCAATTTTTAGATCAGTTATGAGTTAATTAATTAGATTAGTCTGTGATATATTATTTTCTGCGTGGGATTGCTTGACATGAATGGCTGTATGAAATTTGTTGTTTTATCACTTAGTTGTTACCCAATAGGAGAGACTATACATGAAGACGACTTCTGTTAAAAGTATGATTTATAAGCGTGCTTCGAAGCATGGCTATACTCGCTCGACATCGATATCCCGATGTGAGGAGTCCCGAGTTCCCTCGATATCGATATCCCGGTATGAGGTTTCCTTGATTATTATTATTATTATAGCATTAACTAGACGATGCACTCTTGATCGGACGTGTTGTGGGGTCACGGTTATGTTCATAGTTTTACAGAAGTCGTTCCACGGTAACTCCGTGGCTAGTGCACAATATTTCATGTACAGTTGCTAATTAATTTGACAACATGGGGTTATAAAGGGGAATTGGATGGAGAATATAGCATGTATATAAACGGGCACAGCGCTTGCTTGTTATCGTGATATTGTGAGTGTTATGTACATGGGCCAGAGGGCCAATACTTCACTTGAAGGCGGCCCCCGGACGACTTTATGGGGACCCGATTATATACATCAAAATATTCTTCCCTAATTCAAATAACATGTAAAACAAGAATAATATGCTTGCGTGCCTTATGGTGGTCTATGTTAGTTTTGTTGAGATGTAGACCAGTGTTGTTCTTATCATACATAGATTGGGATTAATATTTAATTATTTACAATTCGAGACATATGGTATATACATGAGGGTTTCCTTGTTTGGATTATTTTGCTCGACGTACTACGTCTCGAGTTGTAGATTTTTAAGTATTAATTTCATCTATTGTATAACCCTGTTTCTTGGATGATTTTTGATCGCTAGCTGCATGATCTCGTTACCTGATCGATTTTGGATGCTTTATGTCTATCGTGTTTTAGTAGTGAATTTATATGTCGATTTTGTTGGATTACCAGTTGCACGTTCTTTTGTTGTTTCTGTTATCGTATTGTATCTCGTTTTGGTTTTCGTCGTTCTATTTGTTTTGTGGGGTCTTGCCGTGCGCTATGCACCTGACGTACACTTGTTTTCTCTGGTGTAAGTCAGACTTAGAGGAAGAACAGGTTCAGCAGGAGCTAGAGGATTCTCAGCAGGAGTACCCTGTAGACGGAGCAGAAGAAGGAGTTGACGCCTATTCTTTCCATTTATTAGTTGATGGTTCCGTTTACTTTTATAGTACTTTCCATTTAAGTTTGGATGATGTATTATATTCTCCAGTATTTCTTTCAGATAGTTTTGTATAAGGGCATGTTTGACCCGTATCATTATGTCTTGGATGATATTCATTTGTGATATGATATGTATTCTTTTATTCTGAGTTTGTCTACTATATTCTTGCTGATTATGATCGGGGACCTGTGACTTCGCATTGTATTTAATTCTAGACGCTTAGCATATTGGATTAAGAAGAAAAGAAAAGAAAAGAGAAAAAATGATAGCGTATATTTCTTCTCAATCTAATACGTCGCGGGCTTGTTCACGTTCCGATTCCTGGTATTTTGGGAAGCGGGGCGTGACAAGAGGGCTCAGGGATCCACTCACCTTAACTTAGGGCCACAGCCTGCGCACCCTATTAGTTATGATCCAGAGTTGTAGGAGGTTAGCTGGGAAAGTAGTCACATTACTGTGGATAGAGAACAGTGGCAGCGCTTTCTCCAAAACCAAGGGATCGACCCTTCTAATTTGGCGGCGGCTCTCCCCACCGTCAATTCTCCTCATCCAGGAAACCCTTCAGGCTCGCAAAGTGGATCATCAAAGTCCAGCACTCCATCCTCTACGCGCGGAAAGCATAAGAGAAATGATAGGGATAAAGTTTTATCAGACATCTTCCGTTCAAGTAAGGGAAGCAACAAATGAGGATCCGGCTTCTTTCTTCTCCGAAACACCATATGAAGATAGTTTCTGTTAAATTTTGCTGCTATAATAGAAGGAAACTATTCGTTGATAGTTATAAATCGTTGTTAAAAATCATTGTTAAACTAATGATATGTTATTTCTAGATGCTACGTTAGTTCTAGCTTCTATTACCCTAGTTCTACCTTGTATACAGCTACTTGCCGCCACCTTGCTAGTTCTAAACCCAACCCTATTTTTTACATGCCCACTTATTAATTCTAGCTTCTACGTTCGTTCTAGCTTCTCTTACCCTAGTTCTAGCTTGTATACAGTCAATTCTAGCCATGTTATTTCTTGCTTATTCAAAGTTGGTTCTAGCTGCTATTGTTTCTGTTCTAGATGCTGTCGTGTCTGTTCTATCTTAGCCATTGTCAGATCTATTTGTTCTCGCGTAGTTCTAATACTTACAACATTTCTGCTTGTGGAGATGATGTTAGTTCTCATCACACATGAGAATACTTTCAACATTAAACAAAACATACTAGTTTGTAAATATACAAGCAAAACAGTTAACAACATATCAAGTACTTAGTCAGCAATAGATTCATTACATGTTTTACGGTTGTGACCTTCCACATGACATCGAGAGCATTTAAGTGGCCGGGTGTAAACTGTTCTGTTGTTGATACGCCTGGTCTTATTTCTCCCTTTCCTTTTTGTTGTTAATGGTGGTAGGATCTGTATCTCCTCCTGTGGGGCGCTACGCTTCTCGTAATCAGGGATGGGGTAGAGGATTGGCTCGTAGCTCTTTTTAAAAGCTTCAACCGTCATAAACCAGTCACAGAATTGGTAAACATCCCTCGTCATAAACATAATGGTTGCGCTTGCATGTTTGCAAGGGATACGAGTTACATCCCACGCGTGATACGTGCATGTTTTATTGTTAAGATCTACTTTACAAGTTTTATGAGATTGTACCTCAAATAATCCTGTATGAGACTGACGCACATCCAATGGACGCCCATTTTCCATGTTCTCTTTGAGGGTAAGTTTAGCTTTGGGACAAAGAAATCCATTCCAACTTTTAGCCATTAATCGTCACTTATTCATGCGAACCATAATCTGTTTACGTATGTGTTCTACGAGTTAGTATCCGTAGAAGCCTAGCCTCATGTATCCATTTGTTGAATGACTCTGCAACATTTGATGTAACGTGACCATATCTTGAATATAACAGGGAATTCATCAAAAATACTGAGTTATTTGTCATGTCAGTTCTAGCTGAGTAGTTGTTAGTGCTAGCTTCTCTCGTGATAGTTCTAGATGGTACCCAGTTAGTTCTAACTCCAGCTAACTGGGTTATTACCCATGTTCTATTACAAGTGTTGGGTATAGCGCCTATGTTAGTTCCGACTAGGTTATAGTTAGTTCCAGTGTATGCATTCATGTCTAATTTAGTTAGGCAAACAACTAACTGAAATAAGAAACGACATAGCTTATAACTTACATAATTCCGGGGAAAAATGCGTTAGCCCAGTTCTCTGGAGTGTAGTTCATGACAATATTGTAGGCTTGTTCATCCGCCAGTCTAATGTCCTCCACATAATCATTCCATTCTGCTTTAGTATATTTGTAACAAGCAGATTGCAAAAGGTTGCCAAAAATCCGAGTATCCTTTGTCTTGAAACCCAAATCCAGCAACTTTGTCCTGAAATTCTCAACTAGATGCAGAACACATCTAGAGTGTATAGCATCCAAAAAATATTCTCTGACTGCTTCTCTGATCCCCTTATCCATATCAGATATTATAACTAGCTTGTGTGGAGGGTTGTATGGATCTGACCTTTCATAGAGAATAGACCATAAACCTATAAATATTTGTAGTTAACATATTTGAAGTTAGAGTTAACAACGAATGAGTTAGAACTAGCATGAATTCTAGTAGAACTAACATGACCCGAACTAACCTTGTAAGAACCAATTCCAGTTGACAGTATTTTCCTGATCGCAAATGCAATAGGCTAATGGAAATATCCCCTGATTTCCATTGTATGCAACGACTTTGAGGAGTATACCTTTGAAACGATCTTTTAGAAAGGTACCATCCAAAAATATAAGTGGTCTACAACCGTTCAAAAATCTATTTATGCAGGCGGCATAACAGATGAATATCTTTGAAAACCTCCCCTCATTTTGTTCAATATGAATGTAGCTACCTGGGTTTGTCTTCTTAACCTCTTCTACATACCTAGACCATTGAAGATTATATGTTAGGATCAACATAAATGAAATTAGTGTCTATATTATAGATATTATCTTCTTTTACCATCGTAATTGATCGTAGGACTCATGGGCATCACCATATAGTTGCTCTTGTGCTCTTTCTTTACCCCACCATATCTTGCTATAATCGACCCTAAGCCCATACGAAGTTAGTAACTCCTTTTGTACGTCGATAGGTCGTAAATCTGATCGGACCTTTAATGTGGGTAGTACTTGGGTCGTAATAAATTGTCGTGACACCCTAGATTGACCTGCATTATTGCCAAAATTCCCATAAGTGTGGTTGTCCATGAATGTTTTGATTTCAAGTCTGTTCTCATTTTGTGTTGGAGAGGCAAATAACATCCACGGGTAATTTTGGGCTTCCTTGAACCGACAAAAGACTCGAATACGCTTCGGTTCATTCTTAGCAAACAAGTACTCGAATTTTTTGGCCATGGAATAGTATAGTAAAGCCAATCTTAATTTCTTCACACTATCAAACCGTTGTCCCTCACCGGTTAAAGCAGTGTGCCACCAAGCAGGAATCCTCTCTGATCTGCTAATCATGTCATCAATCATCGGAACATTATCTCCAGAAGGATTATCATTTAGGATCCTATCTGAAACACATGTGGGCGTCGACAACGACGGGTCACCCTCTATAATTTTTGAGTTCATACTGCTAGAAGCGCTGCAAATATAAAGAACATGAACAAATGATCATAAACTATATAATAGAAACATCAATAAATAACACAAATAAGGAAAAGGCAAAGAAAAAAAATCAACTGCTTGTGTTATAACTGTCGTGGAATCCAATTGAACTAACAAGATTTTATTTAGAACTAACATGAAAATGTTTAGACCAAACATGAAGTCACTTAGAACTAACATGTTGGACCTAACATAGTTTGAACTAGATCTCATAGCAAACCGATTAGAACTAACAATAAGTCTATTGGAACTAACAACTAATAGATTATAGTTAATAATAAATCTATTAGAACCGACATGTTTAATACATTCACGTAGGACAAGAACTAGCATGAACCTCCTTCATACGATTATAGCTGTGACTAGAATTCACAGCTTATAGAACTGTCATGAAATCGATTAGAGATAACATACACCCAAATCCGAGCTATAATCCAATGAATTAACATTAACTGATATTACATGAATATTGGTCTTAGCATCAAAAAAATCCTTGCCCCTACATGTCTTGTCGAACTTGAACGGCGCTGTGGACTTTTGAAGAATCCTCTTTTTCCGTGAAAGCTTGCATGTGAACCTCCTTTAATGCTCTGTTATGGCAATGCTCCACCATAGATGACAGATCCCCCTCGTTCTCAATAGGAAATTTGAAGCTTCATTCGTTTCATCTTTGAATGACAAACTTAATGATTCATATGGAAGATCTAACCTATCTGACACATCAAATTTTAGATCAAGAATGGTGGTTGAAGTGTTAATCTTCATGAATACTGTTCTATCACCCGGAGCTACGATGCAGGTGATGTCCTTTTCAGCCATTATGAAGTGGAGGAAAGAGTAATGGAGAGAATTTTGGTCTGAGGAAGAGTAATGGAAGAGTAATGGAGAACTAGATATTTATTGCTCATGATAGAGGGAAAAGGGTGGAAATTTCCCTCCATTTCTTACAGTAGTTTGTATTAAATGTGATGTGACGAAGTGTGGTAACGAAGCGTCTGGGGACGAAGGAGAAGGGTAAACTTGGGTTTTTCATAAAATACAATACCTCTTTTGTATACAGCTGACGTGGAGGGCCCTGAAAATTTTAAACGTAGATTTTTGGGGCTTATATACACGGGGGAAAATACAAGGGGCCTCGTCACATGATTTTTCAGCTTTTGGGGCCCTGACATATTTTTCCCTATAAATTTTACTACTTCTCATGTAACAACTTGTAAGCTTAAATCAAATTCATGGTTCAAGTACAGAAACCAATCTAAATATCCAAGACATAAGTACTCATGAACTTGACTTACAAAAATATTCTTCAAGTACTAGAACTTCAAATGATAAAATTCAATAAGGAAAAGCATAGCTAGATGTAATAAAACCAACTTGCAAACAAAGCTAAGAGTAATGATACAGTCACAAGAACAAAGGGTAGAGTTGAAAATCTTTTAGTCCCTATGAAACTTATCTCCATTTGTTCACATGAACAATTAAATATTCTCTCCAAACGATTTCACCAGTTGTTCACATGTCGTTAGAACTAAGCTATCCAATTCCTTAATAACCATACCATGTTATCCCTGGGGGTACCTCAGTTTTAAGAAATATTTGCCAACTCTTGGGAACTTTAGAGTGCATGCATCCATGCTTTAACCCCCCAGATCAGACACTATCCAATTCGAGCTTCTTCTAGGTTTCCCCATCAATTAAACAATACGACACACAGTGACAGTCATGCCCATTAATACAATATAAAAAATTATGCTAGGTAACCAAATTGATGATTTGAGCCCTTATTTATCTAATCTAAAAAATTGGAAATAGACCCAAGCAAAAAGAGGCACAAGCATCAGAAATAAAAAAT
>BQKN01000544.1:233379-254424 GCA_022839385.1 Asparagus kiusianus
TTTGGGATATCCATATCTAATTTCTGAAAATACCCCAATTAGGGTTACGGTTTTGAGGTAGAGAACTTACAAGTCAGGCGTCCGACAAAAATGAGGAGCAAGAGAGGCGGCGAGGTCCAATTTAGGGAAGAAGAACTGGGGTTTTTTGAGGGGGACTCGGTGGCAAACTGCAGGGTCGACGGTGGCGGCAAACTGCAGGGTCGACGACGGTGGCAAACTGCAGGGTCGACGGTGGTGACAAAGTACAGGGCTCGACTGTGACGGCAACCTCCGACGACAGCGACAAGTTCAGAGTTGGTTGGGAGGGGAGGGGAGGGGAGAAAGAGAGGGCGCACGTGACTAATTTGGGGTTTTTTGATGAGAGAGAGAGAGAGAGAGAGAGAGAGAGAGAATGGGAGTTTGGGGGTTTTCGTTGTTTTTTTTTTCCTTTTTTCACGAAAATAAATGGGGGAGAAATTTCCCTCTCTTGTGTGTGTAGACTAAACCAACTTGCCCCAACGGTTCTATCCACCCGTTGAGCTTGGACCTCCTTTTACTAGTGATAATCGGTCAGTTGTGGCTGTGGGGGTTTCTGAAGGGGGCCATGCCTAATGTCCCACGACTGATAGTACCAATTAAGTACATTTTCATAATAGAAACAATCTAGTACAGAATTTTGATTGTACAGGAAGAATTAGCTAACTAAACAAGGCCATGCACAGAGAGCCTTAGTGATCTCTGTGCATGACCTTTAGTTGAGATAGATACTCACACTTTTCTGCACTAAACATGTTTCATAAAGAGTGAACAACAGTTTCTTGTTGAACACAAAATTTATTAGATAAAAAAGAACAACTACTAAGCGAAGAATTGGAGTAACACAGAATGATATAGTTCGAAATGAATCGAATAAATCATGAAGTACTGAATTAAAGAAAACATAGAATCAGATAAATGTTTCTTTAACATAAAAGAAAAAGAGAAACAACAAGCAACATACATTATATTTGTTGGATAGTGGATTCCTAATCTATTTTGATAATAGGTTATTAGGATTCCTAATTTGATTTGGCTTTTGGTTTAGAATTCCTAGTATGTTTATGATTTTAGGATTTCTATATATATGGAACAATTGGTAGAGAGAATTAGCATTGATTTGAGCACTTTGAGAGGGAGATATTGTGAGGGAGTTGAGAGCTTTGGTTAGGGTTATATTTGAGTGATTTTGTGAGTTGTAACCCGTTGTATTTATCCTCCATATAGTATAATCTCCCCATCCTCTCCCCGTAGACGTAGGCAATTTGCCGAACCACGTACAAATTGGTTGTACTGTTTTTGTATGATTTGTAATAGCTTTTAGGATCCCTCGACAGGTCAGTCCTAGAACTGATAAGAGGAAGAGCCGATATCTCACTTTGTTGAGATATTCGCTTCAGATTATTGTTTCCTTTGTGAAATGGGAATTCTTATTGCGATCTGACTCTCTTGTTGTGCTGTCGAAGTGCTGCTGAAATTTCCGCTGCGCGCAACAAGTGGTATCAGAGCTCGGGCTACGCTTGGGCTATTTGGAGGAGTAGATTAATTTGGAAGTTCGACTAGGGCATCGTTTGGTGATAAAGGTGGGATTCTTTTTGGTAAAGACTCTATCTTTTTCAGTTTGGATCTATTCTTCGTTTGTTCCGCATTGGTTTATTGGCGCTTGGACTATTTGGAGGAGTAGATCGCTTTGGAGGCTCGTCGAGGGCTTCGTTTGGAGATTAAGGTGAGATTTTTCCTATTTGTGGATCTCATTTCCGTCGTGCGGGGTGAGATCGTTTGGAAACTCTTGTTAGGGTTTCAATTGGAGGTAAAATTCTCTCCTTTATCAGTTTGGATCTATTCTTCATTTGTTGGTGCTTTGAAATAGTTGGTTGAGATAGAAGGAATTGAGTCTGGGTTATTTATTTGTTGATACGGTGCATTAGATTATTGAGAAGTGCCCTGGACCTGCATATTGAAGTCATTTGAGCACATTGGTATGAGCAAGGAGACCGAGGTGGAGTTTGGCACTTCTATCCATCATTCGAGGGGTCTTCTGAGGGGTGTTTATTTAGGTATTTGGGGGCCTTCCAAGGAAGCATCATTGGGAGGTAATCGTTTTATAGTTTCCGTAGTTAGTGATTGTTCTAAGAATTATTGGGTTGCGACCAGTACCCGTTGGTGTAAAATCCTAGAAGTCAACAACAATTAGAAGAAGTATATTGGCAGAAAGGTAACTCGTTGTTCTAGCTTTGGTAGGGGTCCTTTCTTACATTTGTGCCGAGCTCACGGTAATCGGAGACACTTCATTGGTGTGGAGACTTTGGGGCGACGAGATGAGATGACAGTTTCGATAGGTCATTCCTTTTTGGATGAGGATCGACGTTGGTTGTCGAGCATTGGTTCTGGAGCTTCGACATATTTGGGTCATCTTAGTCATAGGTCGCCAACTGCTGCATTAGGAGTTATTGGATCTGGTGGAGCTGTTTCAGATTTTGGTCGGCGTCGGATATTTGGTTACCCAGCATTTGGTCACATCGAGGATGTGAGATTTGATCCAATTGCGCTTTTAGGATTCGGAGGCTCATTTGATTATCGTTTGAGAGCTTCTGATTTTGTTTTGAGCAGGAATGTCACTTTTGACTCTCGACAGGTGGAGAGTGTTGATCAGGTCATTTGGATATCGCAGCAGGTGGGTGATGCTACTTCACGTTGGGTGGAACTTATTCCACATACTCCAGATCATACTGCGTCATTTGGGATTCCAGCTGAGGTGACACAGGTTGGAGATCATTTGATTTCGGATGCAGATGATGGATTGGTTTTGGATTCGGTTGCAGTTGGTGGACATGATTTGGATACGACCATTGGTTCACCTCAGATAGAGGTGCTTGATTTGTATCAGTTTGGAGCCGTTATCAGGTGCAGACCCGTTGGCGATATTGGGGAAGAGTTGCAGACTTTTCTATTTGTTTGAGGACCTTTGGAGGTCATTTGGGGTGAACTACGTGAAGGCTTGATTCCTTGGGTAAGAGGATACGTAGGCAGTCATTTATGATGCAGCCGGTTTGGTGAGTTGATACTGACATTTGGAGTTTGTTCGCATTCTCGTTTGGGTTCTCGACTTGTTGTTGATTGAGTCCGTTGTCGTGGATTTGTTTCACTTCGTACTGGACTCAACAAGTGAGACGTTTGGTTGGTATTGGTGTCGGCTCAGTTTTGGGAAAACTTCACCGAGGTGGAGAATTGTTGGATAGTGGATTCCTAATCTATTTTGATAATAGGTTATTAGGATTCCTAATTTGATTTGGCTTTTGGTTTAGAATTCGTAGTATGTTTATGATTTTAGGATTTCTATATATATGGAACAATTGGTAGAGAGAATTAGCATTATTTTGAGCACTTTGAGAGGGAGATATTGTGAGGGAGTTAAGAGCTTTTGTTAGGGTTATATTTGACTGATTTTGTGAGTTGTAACCCGTTGCATTTCTCCTCCATATAGTAAAATCTCCTCATCCTCTCCCCGTGGACGTAGGCAATTTGCCGAACCACGTAAAAATTGGTTGTACTGCTTTTGTGTGATTTGTAATAGCTTTTAGGATCCCTCGACAGGTCAGTCCTAGAACTGATGAGAGGAAGAGCCGATATCTCACTTTGTTGAGATATTCGCTTCAGATTCTTGTTTCCTTTGTGAAACGGGAATTCTTATTGCGATCTGACTCTCTTGTTGTGCTATCGAAGTGCTGCCGAAATTTCCGCTGCGCGCAACAATATTATTAGGGGGAACAAGGAAAATAAGAAAAATGGAAAAGAAACAAAGACAGAAAGATAATGCAAGTTAACCAGAAAATAAGTAAAAATTCTGAATAGTTCAGAGAAAATTACCATGGATAAAACACTTCCATTAAAGTAGGAAAAGAAACAACCCTAGGAAAAGACAAGATCACAATCTACATTCAATCTATTCCATCATTAGATTTCAAGACAAACACCAAAACAAGATCAAGGACTAAACCTTTTCCTTTTGTCTCTTTCTTTAATATAAAGAGCTACGCCTATAATAATCAAATATTCAATCTTGACATACAAGTTATAAACTAGGATGATAACATAGCATATACCAGGCGAAATACCTTGTACAATGAAGACATACTAAACTTTCTCTTTTCCCTTTTCCTTTCTCTTTCTACTTTTTCTTTTCTTTTAATTTCTTTTCTCTTGCCAAACAAAGCGTTTCCTTCTCTAGTTTTCCCATTAAACCCCCTCCAACTATCTCTCAAATGTTTGCTAAGTGCCAAATACTACCGAAGTTGCTCAAGTCCTTACTCGCCTATTCGAGAACTCAACTTATTCATATTGAGAACTTCAAAGGTCATGAGAGGAAGCCAGAGTAGCTCAAGCTGCAGGTATTATTGAGACAAAAAAAATTTACAGAAAATTTATTTTACATGGATAATGATCATTCAATAGAGTACTAATGTGATCTTTGTTCCGACCCTCTGGTCAAGCTCTCACATTTGAAGAAGGCTCAGTCACCCTCATTGGTAAGAATGACATTATCTGCCATTCTTATATGAACACTAGTAGAAAATCACGTATTCTAGACGGACTTTTTTCCGTCTAGAATGTATTAAACTAGACAGAAATTTTCCGTCTAGAATATTCCGTCTAGAATAAAACATTCTAGACGGAAAATTCCGTCTAGAAAAGTATCCTAGACGGTTCCTTTATTTTTATTTTTTAAAAAAATAACCAAGTATTCTAGACGGAAATTTCCGTCTAGAATACATAAGCCAATTTTTTTAAAAAAATTTCACCCAATAAACCGCGAATGCCCTCCTTTCCCCCCTAAAACGAATAATTCATCCCCAAATTTGTTTTCATTTCAGGAACCCCCTCCTACTCCTCCCTCTCCCTCTCCCCCATCTCCGGCGGCGTCAGCATCAACCCCTCAGCCATCTCCTTCAGCAACCCCGACATATTAAACAGCGCCTCCTCGTCCACGAATGCCGCTGGCGGCGGCCGCGACGACAATGTCGACGGAGAAGGCATCGGTTGCCTCGGCGAAGACACCGCTGGCCTGAACCTCTCCGTCGCCTCCGACGCAACACGCCGTATCTCCTCCGCGCTGCTCGATGCCGCACGCGGCAACAGTCACATGGAGTCTTCAAAGTTGAGCGGGGCCGACTTCCATCTCAAAGCGATTGCCGCCACGTCGTGGGCTCTGGCGGCCATCTCGGGGGTCGGATAGGCGCCCAGCCATATCCTGGTCTTCTTGTTCAGCTCCCAAACTTCGCACACCCATTTTCCGCCATTGCGCTCCCTGACGCCTCGGTACACAGGGTGGCGGGTTTCTAGCTGTGGCTGTGAGTTTTACTTGACTACGCTGTCGAATGTTGAATGTTGAATTCTAGCTGTGGCTGTGAGTTTGTGTTTAAATTGAGAAATGCATGCCGGCTGTTTGTTAAAATGCTTGTGTGAGTTTATCTGAATGAAATTGATCTTTACTTTATGATTTATGTTTGTGAAGTGCCTCTACAAAGAGTGGAGAGGCATTTTGGGATGGAGGTTTGATCTACATGCATTCTTGGCAAAATCATGGAAGGAACAAAAATCAATTTCATTCAGATCGGTGAGATATTCATCCTACCTGCAAGACTACAAATTTTGAGATTCACTAGTTCTGTTACAACATTTAATTTCAAATACATCTTGAAGGATTCAACATATTTTTTTCTTGTGTATCTGTCATATGTTGTAAAAATTAAATGTTTTGAAATTTTAGTAAATTTGCTTAATTTCTTTGGCACCGTGATACTTATTATAATGCATGAAAATCATTGGATTTTTTTTGTTTTTGGATGGTTCGTGTGTATTACATATTTACGTTGCATCCAACAACATATATTTTCTGTTAAAGTAAGAGAGAGAGATAATCTTGGGTAAATTTCACTTGAATTGAATATTGAGTGTGCACATATATTTATACAAGTAGAGGAGTGTGAGGTTTGTTTTCCCAAGCAATGTGGGACTAAAACCCACTACAATACACTATTATCAACAGCCCCCTTCAAACTCATGTTGGATCAAACAAAGTGAGTTTGCGTACAAGAAACTAGAACCGATGAACAGGTAAGGCCTTTGTGAAGAAATCTGCAAGCCCGTCAGCGGATGAAACACGAGGAAGTAGAATTGTCTTGTCCTTGATAACTTGATGACGGACAAAATGAGCGTCGATCTCAATATGTTTGGTCCTTTCATGAAATACTAGATTATTAGCAATCTGGATGGCACTCTTATTATCATAATAGAGAGGAGTAGGAGTCGTAACAGAAATGCCGAAATCACTGAGAAGGCGACGAAGATGAATAATCTCTTTAGCTGTTGTGGACATTGCACGATACTCTACCTCAGTACTGGAAAGAGCAATAACATCTTGTTTCTTACTTCGCCAGGAAATAAGGGAATAACTAAGAAATATACAATAACCTGTGGTAGACTTTCTAGTAGTTGGATCATCAGCCCAATCAGCATCTATATATGCACAAAGCTCTAACTTAGATGTAGCAGGAAACAAAAGTGAGCGAGTGCTAGTACCCTGGACGTACCAAAGAATCCGTAATAAGACAGCATAGTGTACAAAATGTGAGGCACTAACAAATTGACTGACAATACCAACATCATGAGAGATATCTGGTCGAGAGATGCACAAATAGACCAACTAGCCAATAAGATGTCGATATCGGGTAGGATCAGATAGAGGCTCACCGTCAGTAGAGTAAAGTTTAACATTCTGCTGGAGTGGAGTATCGACAGTTGCATTATCAGTTAGCCCAGCTTGATTTAGAATATCTGAGAGATACTTCTGTTGAGACAGTAATACACCCCGCGGGCCTTGAGAAATTTCTAGACTAAGAAAATACCGAAGAGATCCAAGATCCTTCATGTGAAACTGTTGTTGCAACTGAGATTTTGCGTATTGTATACCTGTCATATCATCACCTATAATGATCATATCATCTACATAGATGAGTAATAAAACTCTGCCACGTGATGTAGTGCGAACAAACAGAGAAGCATCTTGATGACTTTCTATAAAGCTCGCTTTGAGCACGACATCGCGAAAACACTCAAACCAAACGTGGGGTGCCTGCTTGAGACCATAAACAGCACGGCGAAGGAGACATATATGTCCCGGAGGAATATTTGACCCTGGAGGCGGTTGCATATATACGGTCTCTGATAAAGAGCCATGAAGAAAAGTATTTTTGACATCCATCTGGTAAAAGGGCAACGATGAGCAACAGCGACCGCAAGGAGAGTACGAACAGTGGGCATCTGAGCAACAGGAGCAAAGGTCTCCTCATAATCAATACGTTGTTGCTGAGTAAAATCTCGACCCACTAAACGAGCTTTTCGACATTCAATTGTGCCATCAGGACGAATCTTAACCTTATAAACCCATTTACTACCAACAAGAGAGATCCCAGGAGGACAGGGAACAACATCCCAGGTATGAGTTTGCTGAAAGGCTTAAAATTCCTCAGCCATAGCCTGTCGCCACTCTGGAATTTGAACTGTCTCTTGGAAAGATTTTGGCTCAATAACAGTATGAATGGCAGTAAGAAAGTTATGAAAGATAGGTGAATAAGAAGTAACAGAAGCATACCGGGCAGGCATGACATGTGGGCGTTTGCCTCGACGAAGAGCAAGAGGAGCCTCGGGCGGGGGAGATGCTGGCACAGGTGCGTAGAGATCAATAGTATTTTCTGGAGTGAGAGTTGTGTCCATAGGATATGGATTAGATGGTGTAAGAGAAGACTCGGGTGAGGAAGAGTCAACACAAGGAGAGGGAGAGATGTCAGGGAGACCTCGAAGGGAAAATTGAGGTGAAGAAGTGGGTGATGTAGTTGACGGGGAAGCATGATCAATAGAGTGGAGGAAATTAAAGTCATCAGGAGCAGAATAATATGGAGAATCATCTTCGAACTGAACATGATAAGATATATGAACTCGACGAGTTGCGGGATCATAACAACGATAACCTCGATGTTCTGAACTAATTCCTAAATAAACACAAGAAACAGCTCTGGGAGACAATTTATCATGTTCGTGCGATGGCAGAAGAACAAAACATTAACAACCAAAAACGTAAACTAGATCATAACGGGGAGGATGAGTATAAACACGACTATAAGGAGTAACACCGGAAAGAGAGCTAGATGGAGTGATATTAATGGCATGAGTCGCGGTGAGAATAGCCTCAGCCCAGAAACGACGAGGAACAGAGTAAGAAATGAACATTGATCGGGCAGTATCGAGGATATGACGATGTTTGTGTTCAGCAACACCATTTTGCTCATGAGTGTAGGGACATGACTGTTGAAAGATAGTCCCATAAGAGGACATGATAGAGCGCATGGTAGAGGATAGGTATTCTTTGGCACAATCAGAACGAAAAACTTTAATACGAGATTGCCATTGAGTGAAAATCATAGCAGTGAAGGCTTGATAAGCAGTAAGTATGTCAGAGCGATTCTTAAGTAGGTAAACCCATGTAAAACGAGAGAAATCATTGATAAAGCTAACATAATATAAGTAGCCAGATGAAGAAGGCAAAGGAGCTGGCCTCCAATTAAATTTCAGAATGTACTAAATCAAATAAGGAAGTGGATATGGATGTACTCATTTTAAATGGTAAAGCAGTGAATTTTACCAATTTGCAACCAGCACATGACTCAATACTAGAACTAGATGATACAAGGACCAAGTATTCCAGACTGAATAAGACTCTCCAGCCTTTTATTAGACACATGACCAAGTCGTCTATGCCATAAATTGGCAGGAAGCGAGGTAGAGGGTTTTGACGAACAAAGAGAAGCAACAAGAAAACGTGGACGTATGGACTCTGGAAGGTGAAGATATCCAGAAAATACAGTTTGTGCCTCCTACGACCCGCCCTAACCGTCTTGCCCGTCTGTGGATCCTGCACAATACAAGTATCAGAAGAAAATGAGACAAACAGGCCCGCCATGCATAAAGAGCTAATAGAAATTAAATTCAAGCACAACTGTGGAGCCACATAGACGGGACCAAGTGTTAGACTACCAGATGGATCATTTTGTGGGGTAATAGAGCTATACTGAGTAATGGACAATGGTTGTCCAGAAGCTGTGTAGATAGGAGGAAGAGAGGATGAAGTAAAGACAGAGGATAAAAGTGAGGCATTACAAGTCATATGAAAGGAACAACCAGAGTCAAAAAACCAGAGATCATTCATACCAGAGACTAAAGGATTAGCTGAAGAACCAGCAAAATGCATATCAGAGAGTTGTGTGGCGGGTGTAGAGGTGATATGTTGAAAAGCATCAAGTTGACGTCGAAGACTTTCAATAGCTTGAATAGTAGAGTCTGAAGTAGTAGAAGGTATAGCATGGCCAACAATCCTGGTGTACGAGAGGGTTGAGACTGAAGGGGTCGTCGGCCACGACCAGTACCTGAGGAACATAACTTAGGATGAAGCTTGAAGCATGTCTCAATGCGGTGTCCTTCCTTCTTGCAATATTTGTAAGAGAGCTTAGATCGAGCCTGTGGAGAGAGAGCCTGTGGAGAAGTATGATTCATAACAGGAGCAGTGATAGATACAGACAAAACAGTCTCGAGTGAAGAGGTAGGAGTGTCTGTTGACAAATTGAGTCGTGCAGTCTGCTGTCGGGTCTCATAAGCAGTGAGAGCTCCCATAACCGAGGCCAAAGTCGGAAATTAAGGCTAATGAAGTAGTTGATCAGCCATAGTTGAATATTCAGGAAGGGACTAAAACAGTTAATGCACCTCATGCCGTTCGTACCAGGCTAGCCAGTCTTCATATGTGGAATTACGTCCAGGAAGCATGAAGCGTAACTCTGTCCAAAAAGCTTGCATTTGTCCAAAATGGGACTGCAAAGATGAACTACCTTTGCGTTGTAGAGCAATGCGTTGTAAAAGATATGCCTCACGTGCACCCGAGCACTCAGTGAAACACTCAGTGAGACAAGTCCACATGGCCCGAGCAGAGGGAAGCGAGCTAATCTCGATAGTAAGACCAAAGCCAACACAGTGAGTGAGATAATCCATGACACGAAATTCCTGTAATTGCCACTCTGAACTCTTCTTGACATAGAGAGCACGAGCATTCTGAAGATCGACATCACCACTGCCAGAGGTAATAGTACTGGATGAAGCAACAGTGCTGATGGACGGTGGAACTGGTCCCGTATTGGTGAGATGATCAAGCAAACCAGCGCCACGCAAGGCATTGGTGACAATGGTGGACCACACTGTCCAGTCACTTTGATCATCGAGGGGCAAAGGTGGTTTGGGAATCTTCTCTAAAGGAGCCATAACAACAATGTTGAGACGTTAAGACGTCGAGATGCCGTTACTGACTGCGAAACGACAATGCCGTTCGTTTGAGGCCGAGAAACGGCTTGAAACGATGATGCCGTTAATTTGAGACCGAGAGACAGTCTTGAAACGGCAATGCCGTTAAAATAGAACCCGAAGGTTAGAATGAAACCCGAAGGTTTAAAATAAAACCCGAAGGTTAGAATGAAACCCGAAGGTTAAACGAGAACGCGAAACGCGTTAAGAGGCCGCAAAGCAACAAGGCAAAAATATCTGACAGATGAACGCTAAAAAATAAAAATAAAAATAAAAATAAAACATTAAACGGCTGCAAAGCAATAAGGCCAAGATTTGGCAAAAGAACGCAGAAGTGTTAAAAATTTTATTGGAAGGGAAATAGCCCTAGCTTTGATACCATGTTAAAGTAAGAGAGAGAGAATCTTGGGTAAATTTCCCTTGAATTGAATATTGAGTGTGCACATATATTTATACAAGTAGAAGAGTGTGAGGTTTGTTCTCCCAAGCAATGTGGGACTAAAACCCACTATAATACACTATTATCAACATTTTCAATTTGGAAATTTTCAAATTCTAGTTTTGAATTGATAGTATCCACATATTGAATACCGTCAATATGAGCCTATCTTTAACTGGAGTCTCTTGAAGTATTACTATCAAAGGAGCTACATAAGATTGTTAATTGTTAGCTTTACTAGTTTCGCTCAATCTGGCCAAATATCAACTGAAAATCTTGTTGGTCAGCTGTTGATAACTTTGCATTTGGATTCTTTTTTCTTACTCCATCCTAGATTGTGGTCAGTTGTGTTACCTAACACACGTATACATAAAATCAATGAGATGAATTATATTATTCTAATTTTTTATTTAGTAGTCTTTCTGTTGGGTTTGGGGCCGTTAAGGGGGTTATTCTTGAGCCATTCTTTTGGTTATTTCTTGTTGGTATATTCTCCTTCTCTCGGTTTATTAAGAAGAGAGATAGTACATCAGCAGCTCTCCCATCTGCGGCTGTTTTGGCTGCTATTGGGGAGCCTTAGGTGAGGGGTTTAACTATGGTTTCTTACCTAGCCCTTGCTATTGTTCAGAATTCTAAGTCATCAGAAGAGGCTGTAAACATTGAAGTTTCATTGAAACAGAGGAAGCTTCCGCTGGCACTTCTACTAGCTGCTTTATCTATTAGTATTCATGTTGCTACTAAGTGGATCAGAAGCTTCTGCAGTGTCATAGCCATTATAAATAATTTGTGTAAAAGTTTGTAAACAATTTATGTATCTCTTTACTATTTTGGTGAATGTATTATTTGAATATAATAAAATTTGATATTGGAATATAATTAGATTGTGTTGGATATGAATATAAGTTATTGTTCTATTGTGTACATGCACTCAAAG
This sequence comes from Asparagus kiusianus, assembly GCA_022839385.1. Taxonomy (NCBI): domain Eukaryota; kingdom Viridiplantae; phylum Streptophyta; class Magnoliopsida; order Asparagales; family Asparagaceae; genus Asparagus; species Asparagus kiusianus. The sequence goes on from BQKN01000544.1 coordinate 245,169, forward strand.
TAGATTCTGACAAAAAAAACTACTGCAGCATAGCATTCTAGACGGAAATTCCGTCTAGGATGCTCAAATTAGGATAGTTTTTTTAAAAAAAATTAAAAAAATTAAAAAACATCCTTCCGTCTAGGATGAGTATCCTAGATGAAAATTTTCGTCTATAATACTCATCTTAGACGGAAATTTTTTCCGGCTAGGATGCGTTATTCTAGACGGAATTTTCGTCTAGAATATTCTGTGTAGGATGTATTCTAGACGGTTATGAATTCCATCTAGAATATTCCGTTTAGGATGTCTTCTAGATGAAATTTTTATCTAGAATACTACATCCTAGACGGAAAGTTACTAGACGCGTATTCTAGACGGAATTCCGTCTAGAATACACATCCTAGACGGAATTCTGAGTATCCAAGACGGAATTTTCCGTTTAGGATACCTTATTTTTTACTTGTGGAAGATACTTGACATGAGATGTCATCTCATTTAGTAAAATGTGCTATCAGTTCCACCTGCTCCGATGTGACTAGCTCTCAAAAAATTATACAAGGTAAACAACTTCTATTCACTCGAAAATATCAATTGACTATATCCCTTACTCGATGTGACTAGCAGCTTCGCAGGGTGAATCTTACCACTAGTCTATCTCATGGTAGTCATTTATCAAACTAAGTTGTCACCTTATAACTATTTTTTATTTTTATATGCACAACCAACAACATATGATTATGGTACATTTGCAACATTCATGTATAGAAACTATAGTAGATCAACTACGTATGCTACTAAGTTTCCTGACCTTCTACAAATACACAGAGGGTTAGACAATATTCCAATATTCCATAGTATATTTCACATTTTAAGCTGTCGCAGACATGTGTAGCATGATGAAACTCGTTGCCTAAAAATAAGCTGTCTATAGAAAACGGTGTCGAATTGTTCAAAGTGTTAGAAAACGTGAAAATTCAGCAGCCACAGATGTAGTGCGTGCCACACCCGGGTGTGGCAGAAGCTATCTTCTACAATTCGTTGTTAGGGGTGTAGTGCACGCCACACCCAAGTGCGACAGACGAGTTTTCTGATTCCCAGCTTGTTTAGGATTGTGTTTTGATATAAATAGAAACATGTCTTTCTAGGGTTTAGGAGAAGAGATTAACCAAGAAAATTGGTTGTTTTGAGCAATTTGAGAAGGAGATTATTGTGAGGGAGTGTGATATCATTGGTTGGGTTATTTTGAGAGTTGTTTGAGAGATTGTAACCAGTTGTTTCTCCTCCATATAGTGAAATCTCCCCATCCTCTCCCCGTGGACGTAGGCAATTGTCGAACAATGTAAATCTCTGTATTTGTGTGTGATTTTGGTCATTATTTTGGGAATTGCTTGTGTTTGGTTCTTCTCTCATCGCTCGTCGACTCGTTTGGTTCGCAACAAGTGGTATCAGAGCTCAGATTTTTAGATCTAGGGTTTTGCATTGGGTGGAGGAAGATTCGCTATTGGAAGCTTGGGTCTTGGAGATCTAGGCTTCAATGGAGATATCATTGCGGAGTTACCATTGAAGATCTCGCTTTCCTCGTGTGGCTAGGAGATCGTGTTGAAACCCTCACTAGTAGAAAATAGGGTATTGGCGACGAATATCGAATCCGTCGCCAATACAAATATTGGCGACGGGAAATGACCCATCGCCAATGTAAAACATTGGCGACAGATGATGTCCGTCGTCAATGTTTTACCGTCGCCAATATGTATTGGCGACGATATCGACATTGGCGACGAGGTTTACCCGTCGCCAATACGTATTGGCAACGGACGCCCGTCCGTCGTCAATATGTATTGGTGACTGGTAAACCCCGTCGCCAATACTTACCATCGCCAATGGTATTGACGATAGCATCAACATTGGCGACGGGGTTTACCCATCGCCAATACATATTGGCGACGGACCGGGGTCCGTCGCCAATACGCATTGGCGACGGACATAGGCTTTTAAATATTTCATAACTTATTTAATTAAATGCATATGTTATGGATCCACTAACCACTCTTTTATTTATTTTCTTTACGTAATCTCTTTTATTACTATGATAAGATGTAATTAATTTAATTTAAAACTTATTGAATGAGACTTTGAGATAAATCAAATAAAGAAAATACTTAAAGTTAAAATTATTAAATTTGAGAGGGGTAAAAAGTTTTAGCATTCCAATCCTACACACATATTTATGTATACTAGGTTCATACGCGTGGCGCCACAAAATGTACGTGCATGCATTTGCTAACTCTGAAACTTTAATTTTTTTGCCCCTTTTTTCTTTTTCTAGCCTCACCTTATATTTTCTTTCTGCAGGAGTACTATATATGAAGAAATTTAGAAGGGATTTTTATCCTAGCGTGTTAATATTCCTTCTCAAATGTTCACTCGTTTTATTTCGTTAAAAAAACAAGGTTCACTCGTTTGGCGATGGATATTGGCGACAGTGCGCATTGGAGACGAAACGGAACCGTCGCCAATGCATATACCAAAGTAATTATTTAGTCATATTCGATTCGGTAGTTCATTTAACACTAAACAAATATTTTTTAGAAATTGAGTTTGCTAAAGATTGGAATTTGAGCAGATGTATATTCAATTTGTTTATATATCACCTGTCACATCAATTTATCCACATATTCAAAAATCGACAAGTTATCTAACTGATTACAAACAAGAAATTGACATGATTGCTATTAGTGTAACCATGTATCAAAGTTGAAAATACATGAGAATCCTACAGAACATTCTACATAATTAAATCTATAAACTGAAGTCAATTAGTGCATGAGTAACTAAAAACTATATATCATGTGTAATGTTAACTAACATTCTACATGACTGAGAAGAGACTGAGAAGGAAAAAAAACTACAAAAACAAATCCTAACAATAAAATCAAGTAGATGAACTATGAGCATTATCCTAGACAACATGTCACACATGATGGGAATAAAGAGGTCAACAAGAATTTGAAAGATGCATGCTAGCTAGTCCTGAATCGATGAAAATCAAATGGGAACAATAATGAAGATTAGCAAAGAAAGGATTGACTAAAGAAGAAATAATAGGACTAACGCTTACTAGATAAAATCAAGTGAGGAAATGAACACTTGACTGCATATTAGATTCAAGAGATAACAATTTCTAAAGACGGATTGAATGAATTCCCTCTTCCTTCTCTCTTGATTTCTAACCGGAGGGCTTCATTCCTTTTTTTTCTTTTTTTTTCCTCCCGTAAGAATGAATGGTTGGTAGGGAGAAAGAGATTTGAGGAGATATTAGAGAGAGAGAGAGAGAGAGAGAGAGAGAGAGAGAGAGGGAGGGAGATATTTGTTAGGATCCTACAATATTTAACATCATCATCATCATCATCTTCATACTACAATATTTCATAACAAATATCTCCCTCACTATAAAAATTTAACATCATCATCTTCATACTACAATATTTCATGCAATCATTAATCTTCAATTCAAGAATAGAAAAAGAATCTCCATTGGGAACTTCATAATTAAGCATGAGAAAGAAGATATAGTTAGTATATATGTCGTTTTGTATTTTATTTCAAATTCTACTTTCATTCAGGGTCCGTTTGGATGGACGTAAGTATTAGAAGTAAGAAGTAGATCAAAGATGCAATTTTCTCAATTATGAAGTAGAAAGTAGCAGAAGTAGTGCTTATTTTATTTGTTTCATATATTTTTAGAAGTAGCGGAAATAGTACTTCATCATCTTCTTTTATTTATTTGTTTGTTAGGATAGAAATTGGATATATTGTTTAAGATCATTTATTTTGAGTGAATGTAAACTTATTATGTATTCAAGATTTTTGTCAAGTTTGGTTCATTTCGAATGAAAGTAAATTTATTATGTATACATCAATATTTATGATATTTATAAGCTATAACTCTAATTAAAAGCGGTTTTAAAGTTTATTACGTATACATCAAATTTATTACGTAGACTAACTCCATGGGTTTTAACCGTTTGGGATATCTTAGCCCAAACAGTTTTAAAGTTTTGTTTAGTTTTTTAATTAAAAGCGTGTTTTCTCCATTCCCCCAAAAAATTCATCCCCAAAAATTTCAAAACTATACCTCTCAAACCCCTAACCGCCCCCTCTCAAATTTAACCCAACAAAATGCAGCCGCCCCCTTTCCCCCAAAAATAAAAAATTTCAGGAACCCTCCCCCCCAATCCGGATACTCTACTCATAAATAGGGTTTCCTAATGTTTCCTAATAGATTCATCCCCTCTATCACTTCCAATGGGCCCCATATATGTAAAATGAAAGGTCAAGATTGAGTTTTAGCAAATATTAGGATACTATTCATGAGCAGAGGATCCCAAACCCTGTTGGAAAGTAAACTTGATTTTGGATCAAGTTTAATTATTGGATCAATGATCCAATTATCACTTGTTGGGCCAAACCCAATACTTGATCCAAGTTATAGAGTTTTCTCTAAAAATATTTAAACATCTCTACCTCCTTAAAATGTTCTAGAAAATTATAAAGAATGAATATCTAGATAATTGTAATATAAAATTCTAGATATTATGCTAGAACTCTCTAGATTTAGGATTAAAATATTATAGATATTTTATACTTTGGAGGCTATAAATACCTCCCCTTCCCTCTCATTTGTAATCAAGAAGTTCCAAGTTGTTCTAAGGTATTCAAAAGAAATAAAAATCTTCTTCTTCCTCAATTTTCTATTGTCTCCTGAATTCTTAAACATCTTCCCAACAAAGTGGTATTAGAGCTAGAAGATTCCTTTGAAGATGGCGAGTAACGGTGTTCCCTTTCAAGTCCTGATGCTCACAAAGAGCAACTATGACAATTGGAGTCTAAGAATGACCGGCTATCCTAGGAGCACATAACGTGTGGGAGATAGTCGAGAAAGGCTTCATTGAACCGGAGAATGATGATAGTCTATCTCAAACTCAAAAGGATAGTTTGAGAGACTCAAGGAAGAGAGACAAGAAGGCTCTCTGTCTAATCTATCAAGGTCTAGATGAAGATACATTCGAGAAGGTCGCGGGAGCAAAGACGACCAAAGAAGCATGGGACAAGCTTCGAACTTCTTACAAGGGAGCAGATCAAGTCAAGAAGGTACGTCTTCAAACTCTAAGAGGAGAATTTGAAGCGTTGCAAATGAAGGAAGGTGAACTCGTCTCTGATTACTTCTCAAGAGTTTTAACGGTCACTAATAACCTAAAGAGAAATGGAGAGAAGTTAGATGAGGTGAGATCATGGAGAAGGTTCTTAGATCGTTGGATCCAAAATTCGAGCATATTGTCGCTGTCATTGAAGAAACAAAGGATTTGGAGGCTATGACGATGTAGCAACTTCTTGGGTCGTTACAAGCTTATGAAGAAAAGAAGAAGAAGAAGGAAGATATTACAGAACAAGTACTCAAGATGCGGATTGATCAAACTAAAGAAGAAAGCGGACGAAGTTATCAAAGACGAGGTGGCGGTCAAGTCCAAGGACGAGGTTGTGGATATGGAAATGGACGAGGTTGGAGGCCTCATGATGACAACACCAACCAAAGAGGAGAGAGCTCATCAAGAAGTCGTGGGAGAGGAAATCAAAAACCAAGGTACGATAAGTCAAGCGTTAAATGCTATAATTGTGGAAAGTTTGGACACTATGCTTCCGAATGCAAAGCTCCGAACAATAATAGAGTTGAAGAGAAGTCCAAATATGTTGAAGAAAGAAGCCAAGAAGATGATATGCTATTGATGGCTTACAAGAAAGATGAACAAGATGAGGTTCACAAGTGGTACCTCGATAGCGGTGCAAGCAATCACATGTGCGGGAAAAGAAGCATGTTCGTGGAGCTTGATGAATCGGTGAAAGGAAATGTGGCTTTGGGAGATGAATCGAAGATGGAGGTGAAAGGTAAAGGAAATATTCTCATCTGATTGAAGAATGGAGATCATCAATTTATTCCCAACGTTTACTATATCCCAAGCATGAAGACCAATATATTAAGCCTTGGACAACTCTTAGAGAAAGGTTATGATATTCGATTAAAGGACAATAACCTTTCTATAAGAGACCAAGAAAACAATCTCATTACTAAGGTCCCGATGTCAAATAATAGAATGTTTGTTCTTAACATTCAAAATGACATCGCACAATGTCTCAAGATGTGCTACAAGGAGGAGTCCTGGCTTTGGTATCTTCGATTCAGGTATCTCAACTTTGGAGGATTAGAGCTACTTTCTAAAAAGGAGATGGTGAGAGGATTGCCTTGCATCAACCATCCAAATCAAGTGTGTGAAGGGTGTCTACTTAGAAAGTAATTCAAAATGAGCTTTCAAAAGGAGTCAGACACAAGAGCGCGGAAGCCATTGGAACTCATACATACAGATGTATGTAGCCCGATCAAACCAAGATCACTCGGTAAAAGTAACTACTTTCTTCTCTTTATTGATGATTTTTTAAGAAAAACATGGGTTTACTTTTTGAAGGAAAAATCAGAAGTGTTTGAAAACTTTAAAAAGTTCAAAGCCCATGTCGAGAAGGAAAGTGGCCTTGTGATCAAAGCCATGAGATCCGACCGTGGAGGAGAATTCACATCCAAGGAATTTGAGAAGTATTAAGAAGATAACGGTATTCGAAGACAATTGACGGTGCCGAGGTCCCCTCAACAAAATGGAGTTACGGAAGGAAGAACCGGACAATCCTTGAAATGGCAAGGAGCATGCTCAAAAGTAAGAAACTACCAAATGAGTTGTGGGCAGAAGCAGTTGCATGCGTAGTTTATCTATCAAATCGATCTCCAATAAGAAGTGTTTCGGGAAAAACACCACAAGAAGCTTGGAGCGGAAGGAAGCCCGGTGTTTCTCATCTAAGAGTCTTTGGAATCCTTGCTCACGCTCATGTACCGGACGAGAAGCAGAGCAAACTAGATGATAAAAGTGAGAAGTACATCTTCATTGGTTACGATACCAACTCCAAAGGCTACAAGCTCTACAATCCTGATACAAAGAAGACAATCATCAGTCGAAATGTCATCTTTGATGAAGAAGGAGAATGGGATTGGAGATCAAATGATGAAGACTACAACTTCTTTCCACATGTTGAAGAAGATGAATTGGAGCAACCAAGAGAGGAGCTTGTTACCCCACCAACTTCACCAACAACAAGTTCTTAAGAAGATGAAAGTTCGAGCGAAAGGACCCCACGTTTAAGAAGTCTGCAAGAACTTTACGAGGTAACTAAAAATCAAGACAATCTTACTTTATTTTATCTATTTGCGGATTACGAGCCTATGAATTTCGAAGAAGCTATGAAGAAGAAGACATGGAGAAATGCAATGGATGAAGAGATCAAGGCGATACAAAAGAATGAGACATGGGAGTTAGCTTCACTTCCAAATGGGCATAAGGCGATCGGTGTGAAGTGGGTGTACAAAGCAAAGAAGAACTCTAAAGGAGAAGTTGAAAGATACAAGACAAGATTGGTGGCAAAAGGTTACACTCAAAGAGTGGGAATCGACTATGATGAGGTATTCGCTCCTGTTGCTCGTCTAGAAACTGTTAGATTAATCATTTCATTGGCAGCTCAAAACAATTGGAGGATACATCAAATGAATGTCAAATCAGCCTTCTTAAATGGAGATCTTGAAGAAGAAGTTTACATTGAGCAACCACAAGGCTACATAATCAAGGGAGAAGAAGACAAAGTCTTGAGGTTAAAGAAGGTGCTTTATGGGTTAAAACAAGCACCAAAAGCTTGGAATACTCGAATTGGTAAGTACTTCAAGGATAAAAGTTTCATCAAGTGTCCATATAAGCATGCACTCTATATCAAAACCCAAAACAATGATATATTGATTGCATGCTTGTATGTAGATGACTTGATATTCACAGGCAACAATCCAAGTATGTTCGAGGAATTCAAGATGGAGATGACGAAGGAGTTCGAGATGACCGATATTGGATTGATGTCTTACTACCTTGGAATTGAAGTGAGACAAGAAGATAATGGAATTTTCATTACTCAAGAAGGCTATGCTAAAGAGGTTCTTAAGAAGTTCAAGATTGATGACTCAAATCTAGTAAGCACGCCAATGGAATGTGAAGCCAAATTGTCAAAGCAAGAAGAAGGAGAGAGTGTAGATCCAACACTATTTAAGAGCTTGGTTGGAAGCCTACGCTACTTAACATGCACAAGACCCGACATCCTATATGCAGTCGGAGTTGTGAGCCAATACATGGAGCATCCAACAACAACTCATTTCAAGGCAGCTAAAAGGATACTTCGCTATATCAAAGGTACCATAAACTTTGGCTTGTATTACTTTGTTTCTGACGATTATAAGCTTATTGGATTTAGCGATAGCGACTGGGATAGAGACGTAGATTACTGAAAAAGCCCAAGCGGATTCGTGTTCTTCATTAGAGATGCTGCTTTCACATGGATGTCAAAGAAGCAACCAATTATCACCCTTTCTACTTGTGAAGCGGAGTATGTAGCGGCTATTTCATGTGTTTGCCATGCTGTTTGGTTACGGAACCTGTTAAAGGAGTTGAGTTTGCCACAAAAAGAGCCAACGAAGATCTTAGTGGATAATAAGTCAGCAATAGCTTTGGCGAAGAACCCAGTCTTCCATGATCGAAGTAAGCACATTGACACTCGTTATCACTACATTAGAGAGTGTGTTACCAAGAGGGACGTTCAATTAGAGTACGTGAAGACGAATGATCAAGTAGCTGATATCTTCACCAAGCCTCTCAAGCGCGAAGATTTTATCAAGATGAGGAGTTTGCTTGGAGTAGCAAAATCAAGTTTAAGAGGGGGTGTTGAAAAGTAAACTTGATTTTGGATCAAGTTTAATTATTGGATCAATGATCCAATTATCACTTGTTGGGCCAAACCCAATACTTGATCCAAGTTCTAGAGTTTTCTCTAGAAATATCTAAACATCTCCACCTCCTTAAAATGTTCTAGAAAATTATAGAGAATGAATATCTAGATAATTGTAATATAAAATTCTAGATATTATACTAGAACTCTCTAGATTTAGGATTAAAATATTCTAGATATTTTGTACTTTGGAGGCTATAAATACCTCTCATTCCCTCTTATTTGTAATTAAGAAGTTCCAAGTTGTTCTAAGGTGTTCAAAAGAAATAAAAATCTTCTTCTTCCTAAATTTTCTATTGTCTCCCGAATTCTTAAACACTTTCTCCATCACCTCCAAATATTTCTTCCCAACAAA
>BQKN01000544.1:254524-284963 GCA_022839385.1 Asparagus kiusianus
AAAAAAAAAAAAAAAAAAAAATCTTCAAAACTTCAAATATTCACATCATCAGTGCCATTTCTTCTTCTTCTTCAATTTGCTTAATAATTAGTTAGGTTAGGCTTGATCTGTAACTAATCTTGCTCCTCCCCGGCTTGTAATCCATGGGTAACCTGAATTTAGTCAAATTATTCTATAATAAACAGAGTAATCAGGTCCTATTATTAAGGAAACAATCTCAGTTGTGTTTTCCTTGTGTATTATTTATTCTTCTTTCATATATTGAAACATATCTGCCTTATCCTTTTTTTTTTGCTTTGTTGTTTCATCTATTTGCAGCTGCATGATAACATTGAACTCTTTTCAAGGACGAGCAATAACATCACAGCCATTCTCAGCAGGTGGTGTTATCTTTGAAATTAGATAGTTGATTTCTTTCTTTCTTTTAACAGCATGTGTCAAACACCTGGAATAATGAGTCAAATGCCTCCGTTGCCAGTTTCAGTAAATGAGGATCTTGTAAGTTCCATTCAACCGGTTACAAGTCAGGTGAGGCTTAACTTGTAAGTTTTTTTATTTGAAAGGTTGTCAGAAATCTCGTGATGTGATATGGATGGTTGTTTATTTTTAACTGAATTCTTGTCTAATAAACATAAACAGTTGCGTATATGTCCATTTTGTTTGATTAATGATTAAATGTGGTAAGATATTCTCTTATTTTTGGGGAAAAATTACTGAGTTGTTTCTGCTGGAAGTGGTGTTCAGATATTTTGAATTCTTGTTACTTGTTAGACTAACATGTAATAAAAGAAAAGAATAACAGAAATATAACTGAAAAAACCTAAATGGAGGAAAAGGGTTCATCCAGGCGTTGCAAAAAAAAAGGGTTGATTACAATCCCCTTACTGTGTTTTACCTTCTGACATAGTTCTTTTAACATGTATCTGTTACCTCAGAGTTTTTTGCCTTTCGTTTCCTTTATCTAGGAAATATACTTATAAGTTCTTTTAACTTATATGTATTTGTTACCTCAGGGTGCATATGTTGATTATATTCCCCTTACTGTGTTTTACCTTCTGACATAGTTCTTTTAACATAAATTTATATGGCATGGTGTTTCAACATATGCACCCTGCTTCTGCAATTTGTACATTTGCATTTTACTTTATGTCATAATATTTCATGATTAGATATCGACAGCAGTACCTTCAGATCTGGTAATGAAAATGCTTTGTAGCTGAACAGTTTACTTGTCTATGTTTTTTATTTATGTAACATGATACAACAATATACGCTTTCAGATTTATGCAGTTAATATAAACTTGTTTGCCACAAGGCATGTTAGTCTGATCAGTAGTAGGAAAGTGTCGTGTATTTCTTGATTGGTATTTATGCCTATCTGCTAAACTTTTCAAAGCTTAAATTATGCTAATGTCGAGCAAAAGCTTAAATTTTTGTAAGCTGGGGTTAATACTAGTTAGCAAATAGGAATGTTGGACTAAAAGCTGATGAATTATGCATAAGTTCTTTGGGCATTTTCTTACACATTTTGCTGTTACTATCCATCATAGTTGAAATAAAATCTTCTATAAAAGTGTACAGCTGTTCGTGGAAGGCTGTTTACAATTCAGGATGTGTTGCAGAACACTATTCGTGCACGGCTGCAGGTATATGGAAAATATTCCCTGACTTATACAAATTTCTAATACACAATTGAAAATATTCCCTGACTTATGCAAATTTCTTATACACAATTGGCAATCCCTGACTTCTCCTCTTCATTGGGATCATACTGATTGGTCTCGGGATGCTATATCTCGGTCTTAAGAAGCCAATCACTGAAGTGCAAGTTCAAGTGAGAAAGCTCGAGGTTCAACAATTGGTGTCGACATTTCAACACGAAGCAGAACCATTTTCATTATTTCTCCTGATAACAGGGATGCCGACAACGACGATGACGAGGAGTGAGCGAGACTTGTTCTTATATTTATGTAGTTTTAGATTGTGTTAAGACATGTTATGACTTTTGAATTTTACCTATATGTAATATATTTGTGATTTTATTGCGTAGTGAATGAATATTGTTTGAGCATGCAAGATGTGTTATGATTGTGATTATATTATGAGTATTGTTTGATATTGTGGATTGATGGATGACGATGGATGAGTATTCATTTGGAATGTGAATGCATATCATGGTTGATTTTATGATATATTATTAAATATTGTCATTGGATTGATGTGGATACATGCTATATGTGTATTCTCGTATGGAAGGTTACCAAAAAATTAATTTTTTTACGTAAATATGTACATTGGCGACGGGTTTATATCTGTCGCCAATGAACATTAGCGACGGGTCTATACCCGTCGCTAACAAACAGTGGTGATGGTTCCACGCTCGTCGCTAATAATCATTAGCGACGGGTATAGACCCGTCACCAATGATCATTAGTGACGGCTCTACGCTCGTCGCCAATGATCATTGGCGACGGGCGTGGAGCCGTCGCCAATATGCACCCGTCACCAATGATCATTGGCGACGGATGTCCCCGTCGCCATTGTTCATCGGCAACAGGATTATTGGTGACGGGCTTGTGGGCGTCATGAAAGTTTATTGGCGACGGATTTGATTGCATTGACGATGAATTTTCCCGTCGTCAATGCTCTGTTTTCTACTAGTGCATATCTAGAATTTAGTTGGGTAATTTCTCAATTCTATCAAGTTCGAATCTTTTTTTACAATCTGGAGTTTGCAAGCAATGAGAGAAGAAGTTGGTGAAAGTAGCACGACGATGACGAGTACAGTTCAAGTTACACTTCAAAATACGAAGATCAGTGTTGTGAAGTATGACAGTAAGATCAACTTTGGTTTGTGGATGAGTGATGTGCCAGATATAGTTAATGCTCAAAATTTAGAAGAGACCATCATAGTCCATGAGAGACCATCGAAGTATGATGAGGTGGTATGGGACAAGATGAACCGAAATGCTTGTGGGGTAATTAGATCTTGTTTGGAACAAGAACTGAAGTATGATGTGATTGGTGTGACGTTTGCGATAAAGATGTGGGAGATTCTCAACAATAAGTACATTATGAAGAGTGTTGAGAACCGTTTGCACTTGTTGCGAAGATTGTTTAGATTCCAGATGTCTAGGGGAACCTCACTTGCGAATCATGTGAACAACTACACAAGGTTGTTGTTAGACTTGGCGAACGTTGATGAGAAGATAACGTATGAGTACAAGGCAATTATTTTGTTAGGCTTCTTACCCGATGAGGAGTATGTTACCTTCGTGCTCACTTTGTTGAACGGTAGATCTTCCAACACCTAAGTGAAGTGACTAATGCGTTGACGAATTACGATTTGAGGAGGAAGGACAAAGAGACTTCCAGAGCTAGCACTTCAGGGGAAGTCTTATCGACGAGAGGAAGGAGTCCCTATCTGAGATGTGGTAATTGAAGCAGGTCAAAATCAATGGGTCACTACCAATTAGCGAAGAACCAATGTGCTTTCTGTGAAGAATAAGGACATTGGAAGAGAGATTGCTTGAAGCTCATAGAGAAGGAGAATAGCAAGAAGAAGGTCCCGAATGCCAATGAGGTGAATGTTGTTGCTAAGAGTTGTAACGATTCTGATGGTTCATGATTTTCTCTATTAATTACTCTAGAGGTTAACCATGCAGATGCATCAGATTGGATACTGGATTCTGGTGCTACTTATCATGTAACTTCCCGGAGAGATTGGTTTGCATCTTTTGAGAAGCTCGATGGGGGCGTGATAATCATGGAAAATGATTAATCCTGTGGCATTTGTGGGATAGGTACCGTCAGGATTCGGGTACATGATAGAGTTGTTCAAGAGCTTAATGAAGTGAGATTTGTTCCTCAGTTGAAGAAGAATCTTATTTCCGTTAGAGCTTTGGAGGCAAAATAATTCAATGCGACTTTTGAGAACACTATAATAAAAGTTACTAAGGGATCTTTGGTAGTGATGAAGAGAGTCCACAGTAGGAATCTTTATATCTGAAGGGGAGCACCGAGATTGGCCAGGTAGTGTTAGCTGTTTCAGAAGAGGATGCGAGCAGACTTTGTCACTACAGATTGGGGCACACAGGTGAAAAGTCACTTCAGGTGCTGTGAAAGCAGGGGCTATTGAAGAGAGCAAAGAGTAGGAAGATTGACTTCTGTGAGCACCGTGTTCTTGGAAAGAAGACAAATGTGAAGTTTGGGACAGCTGTACATAGGACGACGTGCATCTTGGACTACGTGCACATGAATGTTTGGGGGTCCCATCAAGACGACATCACTTAGTGGTCGACATTGGTTCGTCACTTTTGTAGATGACTATTCTAGGCGTTGTTAGGTGTACACCATGAAATATAAGAATGAACTCTTAGAGTTATTTGTGGAGTAGAAGAGGAGATTAGAACTACAGACTGGGAGAAAGATCAAGACGTTGAGATCTGACAACGACAGCGAGTACACTTCAGACCCTTTCAACAGCTATGTCGAGAGGAGGGTATAAAGAGACACTTCACAGTTAGTCATACACCACAACAGAATAGGGGTGGGAGAGAGATTGAATCGGTGTTTCCTGGAGAAAGTCCGATGTTTATTATCACAGAGTGGTTTAGAGAAGATCTTTTGGGCTGAGGCGCTTTCATATGCGAGCCACCTCATTAATAGGCTACCTTTATCGGTGATCGAGAGGAAAACCCCTATGGAGATATGGTCGGAAGAGCCAGCACGCAATTATGATCAGCTCAAGGTATTTGGGTGCCCTATATTTTATCAAGTGAAGATTGATAAATTAGAACCTCAAGCTAGAAAGGCCTTATTTGTGGGATTCAAATGTGGTGTAAAAGGATACAAGCTTTGGGATCCAGTTGATAAGAAGATTGTGTTGAGTAGAGACGTCACTTTTGATGAGGCTTCTATCTTGATGCTTCTCAGCTCTCATTGTTGTTTGTTGGAAAATTTTGTAATAAGAAAAATAATGAAAGAATCGTATTTGATTTATTCTCTCTAACTACTTAGAAAAAGAATGATTACAACTCTCTCAAAATCAATTACAATTTGGATTTCCGATTACAAAAGAGAGGAGAATGAATTTGATTCTCCTCTTTATTTAAAACTGGGTTCTTCACGGTGGCGATGGAGTGCCTCCCTCGAATGCTCGCGTCGAGTTTGCTCTCCGTTGACGATCCGAAAGTCTTGATTCACTGGAACGTGGTATTCTCCTCACGATTTGACGTTGTGGAGAACTTGCAAAGCAAGTTTTAGAACTCTGAACAAGTTTGTTTGATCTTAACCGTAATTGGTTGGACAAGCCAAATATCTCTTCTTTGCTGCCAAGGAGAAGGATCCAAAAGCTAGCCCCAGGATCTCTTCTGTTGCTGCCCCCGAGAGAGAAGATCCGAACTAAGTTGATTTCTTAGTTATTTATAGGGGATTAAGGGGTGTAACCGCCCCCTTAATTCGCTCCTAATTGGGGCTAATGGGATGTAACCGCCCCTTAAATCACTCCTGAGTGGAGTTGTGATCCCCTCAGATCATGGGAAACGGTTTTGAAACCGTTCAGCTCATGTTTGAACAAGTCAAACACAAAATCCGCATTCTGGCATGAATTCTGCATTCAAACGTAGTATCTGGAAACATGGACGCAGTGTCTGAAAGCTCGGACGCATCGACTGGAAGCTGCGTTGGCAGTTTGTTGGAAGCTGCGTTTGGCAGCGGATGAAAGCTGCGTTGGCAACTTTTGGAGCTGCGTTTGCGGCCGAACATGAGCTGCGTTGACTATCGGATCTGAGCTGCGTTTGCGGCCGAACATGAGCTGCGTTGGCAGCCGGATCTGAGCTGCGTTTGCAGCTTTTAGAGCCGAACTTGAGCTGCGTTTGTTCTGCGTTAGTGGCCGAGCTTGAGTTGCGTCAACGGCTAAAAAGCTACGTCTTGATGCTGGTACGCGGGGAGGACTTCCGCGTCTTGGTTTGAAGAGACCGTCGATTTGTAGTCTCTTTCTGTCAGAGCGTTGCAAATATCATCATTTTGTAATCTTTGCTTTAGCTCTTTGATATATGAGAGTCGTCAGATTGTAACTCCCGATGTTGATTGTGAAGGTTGTTGATTAGAGCTTTCATCAATTGTTGTGAAGGTCGTCAGATTGTAACCTTCATCGATCTACGTGAAAGTCTTCAAATTGTAGCCTTCTGGAAGTCGTCAGATTGTAATCTCCATCATCGGTGTTTGATGGGGATCAGCTATCTATTATGATTTTTAGACAGCCTACAATTGTAGGCGTCTAAAAATACCTATAGGTGTCCGCACGCAGCTTGAGACGAAGGAAAGATGATGAACGTCATCATCCGAGTCAAGAAGGATTATCCAAGTGCTCGCAGTCAAGTGCTCGCCGCGT
Source organism: Asparagus kiusianus (assembly GCA_022839385.1). Classification (NCBI taxonomy): domain Eukaryota; kingdom Viridiplantae; phylum Streptophyta; class Magnoliopsida; order Asparagales; family Asparagaceae; genus Asparagus; species Asparagus kiusianus. Next base: position 260,919 of record BQKN01000544.1, read on the forward strand.
TTGTCAGTCAGCTCCAAAGTGCTCGCCGAGCTTGTCGGTCAGCTCCAAAATGCCCGACGGGCTTGTCGGTCAGCTCCAAGTGCCCGCCGCGCTTGTCGGTCAGCTTTAAAGCACCTGACGGGTTTGTCGATCAGCTCCAAAGTGCCCGACGGGCTTGTCGGTCAGCTCCAAGTGCCCGTCGTGCTTGTTGGTTGGCTCCAAATGCCGTAAAGAAGCTAACGAGCGCATGAATCAAGTAATCGAAGCATACAAGTCAACAAGACAACCAGATACGTAAAATGACCAATTCATCCAAGGCCAATTCATCTGCAGCCAAGGCCAATTCATCCGTGCCAATGCGGGACAATGGCAGCTGACCCGCGCCAACACGGGATAGCGGAGGCTGACCGCGTGGGTCAGCGATGGCTGACCCGTGCCAGCGAGGGTTAGCGGAGGCTGACCCGCGCTAGCGCGGGTCAGTGCCAGCTGACTCATGCTAGCACGGGACAGTCGCGGCGAACCCCCACCCCTCGCCGGTTAGCAGAACCTACCGCACAGTCTTGAGCATCAACCGCGTTTTGATGCGTTTTTTGCTATTTTCTCAGGATTTGTTTGTTGCCGAGCATCTCAACTGATTGCATATCATCTCTAAATGGGGTTAGGCTGTTATCAACTGAAGATATGGCTAAATCCTTTGTTCTTATCCAAATAACAACATCCGAAGCCCTATAAATACAAGCCTAAGGCCTCCTTTCACAAGAGGGCGAATTATTATCAAGACGAGGAGGTGCTGCTGGATTGAAGAGTCAAGGAGCAAGAAATTTTAGAGGAAGCTAGCTAGATACCGACGAACTTTGGCATAAATAAGGAGTCTCTCGAAGGATCTAAAGCCTCGTCCTCCCTTTCCTTGAGATTAGGTTTGGTCTTAATCTCGAAAAGAGTAATAATTTTGCTTGGTCGAAATCAGTACTTTAGCGAATACTTCCTTGGTGAAGTAGGAGCTCTGATCAATTATTCTGTCAACCGGATCCGATCCGTAGGCAGTCCACGGAGAAACCCCGGCATAAGCAAAGATCCCACACAAACAGAGACTAATAAATAGGATCTGTGTGTTGTTTGAAGGAGATTGTAATTTTTATTTTCATTGTGTAAAGGTCTTATAAAAAGACCAATCTTTTTTGAACTTGTTGTAATGATTAAAATTGTAACGAGTTATACAATAAAGAAAATAATTTCTGACCCAAACACGCTGGCGACCACAGTGGGAGCCAACAGCCTCTCTGCAGAGGTTGTCGTGTCGCAACCTTGGATCTTGATCCCGGTTGACGAAGAGGTCAAATACGAGTTCGACTAACAGAAGTTTGAGGAGTATTTGTCATCATCCTCCTCCAGATCCTCATCCCCTCGTAAGCGCGAGAAGATCAATGCCCCCCGTTGCAGCGATAGTTGCATCTCGCAACGCCCCTCCGGCCTCCAATGAAGTCGGAGTTACAGATCTGAACTCCCCCTTAATCAAGGAGTTGAGTACTGAATGCACGCCTATTTTGTCAAAGAGAGCTCACCAAAGGCAGCGTCAACGCCTCACGTGCCAATTTGCTAAGGCTTTGGAGCCTGTTGACGAGATCTGCTATGAGGTGGGTCTGAAACTCAGAAGGTGCCGAGTGCCCCAACAGCAAACAAACGGCTCATCTTCCAAACCAGAAACAAATAAATGGATCTAAGTCAAAAGGACACGTTCAACCCTTGAGGAGCGCATCCAAAAGCGCTACGCACTCCTTGCGCATGCGCGGATTCTTGTGTGGCTCGAGAGTTGGAGAAACAAGAGGTTGCCGAGGAACTAATAAAACCGCGCCAAGTCTAGAGGCCGAAGTTCAAAACAGCGGCCAAAACTCTAAAAAAATACGAGTCATGCCCAAGTAACCCGGCCAGCCACGGGTCACTACGAGGTGACCTGACCACCAGCGGATCACCAAGAGGTGACCCGGCCAGCCGCGGGTCACCACGAGGTGACCCAGCGACCGGCAGGTCAGCCCAAGGTGACTCGCGCTAGGGCCAAGACAGGAAGTCTTCCGCGCCCGTTTTTCAGCATCCGTCGAGTTTCGTCTCTGTTCCAATCAATCTTGCACCTTTAGTCAAGCCCTGCAGTAGTGTGGATTTATCCAGAGGCAAAAAACCAATAGTGGATCACATTGGTCCTTTGCACGAGGATCGAGGCAAAGCTCTCGTTAAAGAGCGCTTGGGTCCGGTGACTGAACCTCGGCAACTCATCGGGCTGTGGGTCGCACACACCCTCGCAACAACTTGGAGCCTTCTCATAAAGGGAAAATTCCAGTAACTGACCGCATCGGACCGTGAGTCGAACTCCAAGAGCCCGTTGAGGTCCCACGCTCACAAAGGCGTAGTTCCAAACGTATGACTCTTAAAGACACCAACAAGACGTTAAATCCCCAGAAGGAAATATTTTCATCTGACGACGATGACATTATACCTAGGAAGTCGTGCCAACACATGATAGGTTGCTCCGGCAATCATGCCGATGAGTTGTACTATCATGCCCCGAAACAACAACGAAAAAATTCATAAATACAGGGTACGTAACAGCAGCGACCCATGCACATGACAAGTCTTATGCATGAGTCAAGCCTGACACTTCCTATCACATAGTTTATCTCAAAACATTTATAAACCTGTTGATGATAGAAGTTCAGAGCAACTATATATATGTATCTAATCGATATTTACGACCACAAGCTCACCGTTATAAGCATTTTTACTAATTCAAGTACATTGTCGACTGAATGTAACATCAAAAAGGAGAGGTTCTCCATATAATGCCTCTCAGCCAAAAGCCCTAACCAAGAGTTCGGCTAGTATGAAGCTACACCGGATCTTAAAACTTTAAAAACAACGGGGTGAGCTAGAGCTCAGTGAGAACATTTCCCACTAGAGTTCCTAGATAACTAACAAAATAATAATAAGAATAATTCCCAGAATAACGAATTATAAGTTTTGCATCAGAAATTCTATATAGCAAAATACGATCCAAATATCATAATATTGTCGTCTTCAAGAAAGAATGCAACAATTATATTTTATTTCTTATGTGCAACTGAATATATTGTGACACTTCCTAGAATCAAACCCTTTTTGAATCAAGGTAAACATTAAGAAAGAAAAGAACTACTAATTTGTACAAAATCAGAGGATTATTGTTTTTCTCAATTTCAATCAATTATCAGAACCTTAATTCTCGATGAGTTATTCATGAATATAAAAGTCACCTCATAGGTTACACTAAGGCTGCGAATTATAGCCCAGTATCATGGGAATGCGTAAAACGTGTCACATAACAGAAAATTCTCGGGAATCGAATGCACCTAACACTGCCATATGTTACTGTCCAAATACAGAGGGGCCAGAACAAATTTCAGAAGGGCCAATACAGAGAGGCCAAATAAATGTGCATTTACCATATGGCAGGCAGAAACAATCCATAGTGGACTATTTGAGGGTTTGAAAACATCAAGATCACATGTCAAATGAGTAATACTTTGCATATCAGAATTTACATATATTTTCAAATGAAGTTGACAAGGTAAAGCTCTTCATTTTAGTTAAATCAATTTACGGATTTTTTTTTATCAGATACTAAGTCACGGAAAATCTTTGAATCCGCTAAACTGTTAAAATATTTTCTAAATACTTCATCAAAAACTTTCAGATAAAACAATGCCCACAATTATTTGAAATTTCATGAGAGCCAAATTCACTTTTCATATTTTACATAAAAAAATCAAATTTGCTTTTCATATCTTGTACGAGGCTAACATCGTATTATAGGATAGAGCACAACAGAAATAAATCAAATCTTTATATACATGAAAATGATATATTATTTATTTTTCGTCATAAGATAAATCAAATATAACACTCATGCAATTTCATATTATAAAATACTAGTGAGAAATGAACTCACCTCTAATGAGTGCAACTTCCTCAAAACACTACTTTCTAGATATCAATATGAACCTATAATATAAATATAAGACTAAGATTAAACTCAGGACAAGTACATATTATAGGATAATCATTGCAAAAATAAGGTACACGTGGGTTTTTTTTCTAATTTTAACAATTTACCTAGCTTAATTCCTAACCAAGTCTGAATTTTCCAGGTCTGGTTACAATTTACTGAACTACATGGTCCCCATGAATATTTCCATTCTTTTTTTATTTAGACCTATATACAAACTAATAGTCTTTCAGGGGTCCCAAAAAACTTATTATTTTAATTCTCATTCTCTCTCCTCCTTCTTCTTCCCCGTTCTTCTTCTTCTCATTTCATTTCATTTCATTTTTTCAGTTTCTCTCTCTCTCTCTCTCTCTCTCTCTCTCTCTCTCTCTCTCTCTCTCCATCTTCCTCTTCTATGACCAATCGGCGCGACCGCTTCTTGTGCCGCTGTCGGAGCGGCCACTCGAGGGCGAGCCCTCCCCGACGGCGGCGGTTAGGTGAGTTTTCTCTTCTTTCTTTCTTTCTTTTTCCTTAATTTTTGAGGATATTACGTATTAATTCTTAAATCAAAGAAAAATAAGGAAGCATAGTGTTTATACCTTAGATTTCTCCCCTTTCTTTCACTATCTTCCTTCCTCTTCACTTCTTCTATTTTTATTTTTAACCCTAATTTCTCCCCTTTTCCTCTCCTTAAATACTGTTGGGAGGCGGTGAAAAAATCGCTGACTTACAATTTCTTTATCATTATTATTATTATTATATATTTTCTTTTTGTTATCTGGGGCTATTACGTGTACTTATCAGGCTGGGGGTACGAACAGATCTCAAAAGAGAGATACCCGGGAAACGGACATTCATTGTCTGTGTACCAAACTTATCAGGGCAGTATTATCAGTGTGTAGCTGTCTCAAGGCCGCTCCACAAAGGGTCTTGGTATTCCAAAGGCTTTCCTTTGAAGCATCAAATACCAAGCCAAGACGTTTCCGCAAGAGAAGGTCGGCCGTTCAAGAGCATGAACTCCCAGAGGTAACCATCAACATGGTAGATGAGGGAAAGTCTGTGATTGCTGCAAATGGTTTGAATCCCAACTTTCTCCAGGAAAAGAAGTCAGTTCGGGAATAGCCTAACTAATATCTCGGCTCCAGCTAGAAGCTGTCGGACATAGCAATCACCCGAAAATCCATGAGGGAACTTATTCCAATGACGAACTCTCGGATTCTTATTCCGTACTCGCCTCCGATGACACAATGTCTAGCATGGGACAAGCTCGGAAATTGTTCATGATTAACACCAAGCAAATGACCAAAATCATCGAGGATGCTTTGGCTAAGCAAAAATAGAACTTCAAGTTTGAATTGGAAATGGCCATGATGTGGATGAAGGAAGAGCATGACCAACAGATTCGGGCTCTGTCCAATCAATTTGGTGAATCCAGCCGTCACAACATTGCTAACAAAGTAGGTAGCGATTCAGATGTGGATGAATATCTCAATGCTGATAACTCTCCTGTTGACCAGAATGTTAGAGGTGGCCCCACTGAAGATAACGACGCTGGGGGTGGTCCCACCGAAAATAACAATGCCAGGGGTGGCCGCATTGTTCCTCTCAGAAATCATCCAAAGTATGATACAGATGAGGATGAAAATATAAAAGACCTCGAGAGCAAAATCAATGCTCTGATGTCTGCTCGAGAGATGAAGAAGACTGGTATTCTGTGTCCTTACCCGAGAGAGTGGGAGTCGATCCTATACCCAGTGAAGTTTAACCTGATCAACTTCACGCCGTTCGACGGGAAGGGCTCTTCCACTCAACATCTAATCTACTTCATGTCCCACTTGGACATGATTTCCGGCAATGAAGCCTTAATGGTTCGGTCATTCGTGGGCACCCTTCACAGAGCTGCCTTCGATTGGTACCGTTGTCTCAAGCCTGGAAGTATCAATATCTGGGATGATATGGAGAGCTCATTCCTTGGCAATTTCTTTGATGATGACGTCAAGATATCAATCAAAACGCTCTTCGAGGAGAAATAGAAAGATGAAGAGATGGTCGACGACTTTGTCAAGCGCTTTCGAAAAAGGCAATGAATTGCTGAGATCCAGTCAAAGAGGACTTCATCCTCCAAACCTGTCATAACAACCTGTCCATTGATACCTTGGAAGTTATGGGAGTAGCACCATCCAAGACTTAGAAAGAGTTGAAGTACACGGAGAGCAGGCCAAACACTTCCTCAGAAGGAAGAAAGCCGAGAGAAGCCAACCGACGGACAACCCTCCGAAATCAAACTTCGCTTCCAGTGGTAAGGGGAAGGCATCTGCACTGGCTATTGATGTTAATCAGACGTCACAGCAGCAACCCCAGAGATAGTAAAAGATTTCAGATCCGAGACTCCAAAAAGAGTACTCCTTCAAGGACGAAGACGTCCCGACCATTTTTGAGTCCTTTCTTGAAAACAATAAGATCAAGCTGCCACCTATCACAAATCAGGAGGAAGCTAATAATACTTCAGATCCAAAGTACCGTGCGTATCACAGAAGGATCATTCATCCCACCAAGGCTTGCTTCGCTCTTAAAAATAGCATCCAAGTCTTGGTTGAAGCCGGCGTTATAACACTGGAATAAGCCAAATGAGAATACTAGACTGCGAAGAGTATACAAGTATAAACTGCTTCTCAATCCTCTAATAAGTGCATGAGGTTAAACTGCTCCCTGCATACTCCAATAGGTATATAAGTTTAAACTGTTTCCTACCTTTGACGGGAAGTTCCTAGAGAATTTTATACATAATATTCTTAAGGATAACCCGATCATGCAACTAAGTATAATATTAGGCCCAGTTTTGCAAAGAAAGCTGCGGGTGGATAATTCATGTAACGGGAAGTTTCCGAAAGAATGCTATATGGTGTATTCTTAGGGATAACCCTGTTATTACAAAAAAGTGATGAATAAGAAACTCCCACTTGGACTTTGAATGCTTCCAATAGTGAAACGCATCCAATTGCCGGGATTAAATTCACCAAACTCCAAGCACTCTTTTGCTGAGATGAGATTTGATCACTTCGTTGATTTGATCTTCCCTCACAAAAAAACTCCCACTGGTGTTTGATGATTCACAATCTTCCACCACAAAATCCCTCACTGATCAAATTAATTGACGGTGGGTCCACTAAAATTCTTCCTGGTTTAATCCACTCAAACTCCCGTTGTGTCTGTGCACTCAACACTCCCATGTTTAGAGTCCAGATATAATGCTTGGAATTTTAGTCTGCTAATCTTTGACAATTGTCACACCCCTTCATGTTAAGTCTATATCACTTGATGCCAAGAATCCATACTGAGTGATTTGTACAAGTCAACACTCCTACTATGATTTGCACTCCCACTGATTAACTCGGTCAAACCTTCCTACAGTTAGGACCATAACCAAAATCTCCTCTCGATTCCTTCTAAGAGAGGTCCACTATCAAATCGAGCGATCAAACCTTTCTACAATTAGGATTGTCTCAAACCTCCCACTCGGTCAAACCTTCCTACAGTTAGGGCAAAAGCCAAAATCCCCTCTTGTTTTCTTTCATGAACGAGAGGTCCACTTTCAAATCGAGTGATCAAACCTTCCCACAGTTAGGGTCACCTCAAACTCCCACTTGGTCAAACCTTCCTATAGTTAGGGCCAGAACCACAATTCATTCTCGATAGATGAGAAACTCACATTTAGTTCGGTAATCAAACCTTCTGACAGTTAGGATTATCCGAATCTTTTCGATTCTCAGAGTGAAGATCCCACTCTTAGGTTCACCTTCCCGAATTCTTGAAGTGGAGATCCCACTTTGAGTTTCTTTTATAACTAAAGATAGAATATAAAATTCTTCCTCTTCAGCTTTGGGAGATAGAATATAAAATTCTTCCTCTCCCACATTGGGTTTGTCTTTACCTAAAAAAAGATATTGAGATAGAATATAAAATTCTTCCTCTTCAGCATCGGGTTCGTCTTTGCCCCAAGAGAAGACACCATCTTTTAACTCCAAAATTCGTACCTCACACGCGCGGAGAATTTTATCCCGAAACCTAAGTAGGGATAAGTTAGCGCCTAACATGCGTTGCCGGTCAGTCTTGGACCATAAAAAAGGACAAAAGCCCACATATTTGATATTGTGACCGTAAAAAAGGACAAAAGCCCACATATTTGATATTGTGACCTTAAAAAGGACAAAAGCCCACAGATTCAAGCGCATAACATCATAATCCATGCCTCACATGTATGAGGATTTATATCCCGAATCCTAAGAAAGGATAAGTCAATACCTAACACGCGTTGCCGGGTAGTCTATTCCCGTAAAAAAGATGATGCCTATGTATTCAATATCGTAGCACTAAAAGAGTTAATTCTTTTAGCACAATATTACATGCAGAACAAACTCAAACAATCTGCATGCTAGCCTGACTCAAACGGTAGTCGGTAAAGGCTCATCAAACTTGTTAATGGCTGAGGGTTTGCCAAAAAATCCTATATATGAAAAAGTCACTGATGCATCAGCTTCATTAGTTGGTCTCGTGACTTGAGCATCCGAAAACCTCAGGATAAAATTCATACCTACAGATGAATCAGCTTTAATAGTTAGTCCTGCAGCTCCAACATTTAGGACTGCTATGCTCCAATGCCTTAAGAGCTTAAACTGTGTAGACTCCAGCAAACGTATGAGTATAAATTATGTTAACGCCGGTCAACGCAACGACAATTTAGTCAAAATAAGGCTAAGGAAAAATTCTGGGTTAAAGGATAATTCCAAGGAGTTCAATTACGATTCAGATATGAATTCCCGACGAAGACGATCAGTTCAACGTTAACTCAACGACACGAGCTAAGTTCAGAAACTTACATACCAACTTTAGTTCAAGACTTCAACAACGGTCAGACGATAAACGCAGCACCGAAAGAACTTCATCTATTCAACAACTGAGTAGATTAAAGACTGAAGAAGTCAAGAATTGAAGCTATTCATAGGTCCTACCCAATCTCCTTGATGAAATACTGAAGAGATTGAAAACAAAGCCTATCTTATCCAAAGCATTCCAGACTCTTTTATAAAAGAATGAGTCTGAAATACTTTAAAGGAGGTATCTGTAGGCATCTAAAAGTGCCTATAAGTATCCACACGTAGCTCGAGATGAAGGGAAGATGATGAATGTCATCATCCGAGTCAAGAAGGATTATCCAAGTCCCCACCACGCTTGTCGGTCAGCTCCAAAGTGCCCGACGGGCTTGTCAGTCAGCCCCAAATTTTTCGCCGCGCTTGTCGGTCAACTCCAAAGTGCCTGATGGGCTTGTCGGTCAGCTCCAAGTGCCTATCATGCTTGACGGTCAGCTCCAAAGTGCTTGACGAGCTTGTCGGTCAGCTCCAAAGTGCCTGACGGGCTTGTCGATCAGCACAAAGTGCCCGCCGTGCTTGTCGGTCAACTCCAAGTGTCCGCCACGCTTGTCGGTCAGGTCCAAATACCATAAAGAAGCTAACGAGCGCATGAAGCAAGTTAGCGAAGCGTACAAGTTAACAAGACAACCAGATATGTAAGACGGTAGAAAGTACCAAGTCTGAGAAAAACACAAAATGCTAAAAAGTTCAGCCAAGGCCAATTCACCAGCGCCAACGCGGGATAGCGGCAGCTGATTCATGCCAACAAGGGTCAGCGGAGGCTGACCCGCGCCAGCGCGGGTTAGCAATGGCTGACCCGTGCCAATGAGAGTCAGCGACAGCTGATCCACACAGCATGGGTCAACGGATGCTGACCCGCGTTAGCACGGGACAGGCACGGCTGACCCGCACCCCCCGTGGGTCAGCAGTACCTGCCACGTAGTCTTAAGCCTCAAACGCATTTTTAACGGGTTTTTTGTTGTTTTCTCAGGATTTGTTTATTGCCGAACATCTCAACTGATTGCATATCATCTCTAAACGGGGTTAGGCTATTGTCAACTGGAGAAATGGCTAAATCCTTTGTTCTTATCCAAATAACCGCATCCGAAGTCCTATAAATACAAGCCTAGGGCCTCCTTTCATAAGGGGGCAAATTATTAACAAGACGAGGAGGTGCTGCTAGATTGAAGAGTCAAGGAGCACAAAATTTCAGAGGAGGCTAGCTAGATCTCGACGAACTTCAGCATAAATAAGAAGTCTTTCGAAGGATCTGAAGCCTCGTCCACCCTTTCCTTGAGATTAGGCTTGGTCTTAATCTCGAGAAGAGTATTGATTTTGCTTGGTTGATATCAGTACTTTAGCAAATACTTCCTTAGTGAAGTAGGAGCTCTGATCAATTATTCTGTCAACCGGATCCGATCCTTAGGCGATCCACGGATAAACCCTGACACAAGTAAAGATCTCACGCAAACAGAGACTAATAAATAGGATCCGTGTGTTGTTTGAAGGAGATTATAATTTTTATTTTCATTGGGTAAATGTTTTATAAAAAGATCAATCTTTTTTGAACTTGTTGTAACAATTAAAGTTGTAATGAGTTATACAATGAAAAAATAATTTCTGACCCAAACATTCATCAGGTGGAGAGCATCCTGACAGAGGAGATATCGTAGGTGGTAGAGATTGATGTAGCTTCACAGAGTCCAGATGGGATCGTATCCGTTAGAGTGCCGACTGGGTGACGTCTTACAAGCACAACGATGATTTGGTGGATACAGGTTTAGTAGAGAAGAATCAAGGACCGACGGCTCATGTTCAGGATTCGATTGTCGTTCGGAGACCCATGAGAGACATACGGTTGCTAGCGAGGTATGCGGATACAGTCATTACTTATGCGCTTCTGGTGGAGAGTGTTGATAAGATAGTTCCAAATTTGTCACAGGCATTTCGCATGGTTTTGAGATACATGCACGACCCGGGTCCGGGTCATTATGTCGTGAGATGGATTTTGAGGTACATTCGAGGTACTCTTAATGTTGGTTTGGTTTTTGAACGGGAAACTAGCGATAGGCAGCTATCTACTGGATACGTAGATTCTGTTGGCCTTCTTATTTTGATGATGTTTAACAAACAAATTATTTCTAATGTTGTTTGTCTAGTGTTTGTGTTTTCGTATTTATTCTAGGCAAACAACGAGTTGGAGGATGGATGGAATAGCGCTTCAACGACGATATCAAACGGAGGTTGGCGGAATTGTAGAGTGAAGCAATGTACAATTCAAGTTAAAGATCAAGTTCAAGCTTCATCCGCAAAGCGTACCAAGTCAAGCTTATTGAAGATTAAGATCGGATTGGGTAATGTAGTTTAGGTTTTATATTATGTGTGTTAGATACTCTAAGCTCAATATAATATACACACACATTTTATTTGTTTCCTTGTATATATATGTAGTCATATATATATATACAACACAAGTTTTGGTTTTTATGCTTATAAATATGAAATTATATATTTCATATTTATTATTGTAATTTGGTTTAACTACTTAGATATGAAACAAATATATTTTCATATACATACTCATATGTTTCATTTTCTATTGTATTTGTAAAAACATTGTATTCTTAGTTTTTGGACTTAACAATTATCATATATATTTTTATTAAGTCTACATAATCATTGTGTAAAGTTTCAAGACATGGTTTAGCCTAAATGTCAAAATTTATATGTTTACATTTTCGTGTTTTGGACTATTTTACAAAATGATGATATTTCTCATTTGGGAAGTCCTTTTCGTAAACCAGTTTTTGTAGCATGTTATTATCATGTCTACAATCATTTCTCAAAGTTTTATATTTTTCTGAATTTATTTAATATTTTTAAATAGGGTTTTAAAATCAGAAAACTGTTTCTAAACTTTAAATTTCATATATCAGTTCACGGTCGACCGTCACGGTCGATCGCGCCTGAGTTCATTCGTCAGTGGGCAGCAGAGACTTTCTTGGTCGACCGCCACGGTCGACCGCCACGGTCGATCGTCGAAGTCTCTGGAGCTTTTCCTGTTGTTTTTGTTGCTCGCGGTCGACCGTCGTGGTCGACCGCCGTTTATCCCAACGGCTCTTTTGGTACAGAATTAGATTTTTGATTCTTGAGCTGTTTGGTCTTTTCCCTTGGGGTTTTGGCTGAGGTTTTGGGAGGCTATAGTACCCCATTGATCTCAGTTCTCAACAAGCATCCAAGAAGTTTTTAATCAAGAGTTTAACAAGGGTTTAATTTTGTTTAATGTTTGTTTAAAAGAGTTTTTATTTAGGAAGAAGTTTTACACAAGTGGAGGCAATCATCTACACTGATTGAGCTTCATCTTAATCCATCTCTCCATCTTGTTTTTCAGAGAAGCATTTCTAAACTCTTATCTAGCTTTATATTTGCATATTTATTTGATTATCATTTTATTAAAGCTAGTTTTGTATTGAGTTTAGATTTGATTTACCTCTTTGTTACACACACCCACATTGAGCTTATTGTATTTTCATACATAGTATATTTGGGTTGGTGAGAGTTGTAACAATTGAGTGTGAGCTTTAATTGAGTTCTCATATTGTATTAGAGAACAAATCACTTGTTATCATTGTGAGATTGTAAAGTTTTCGGTTAGCTAGAAAACCGAGTGTCAGGAGTGGACGTTGATCGGTGAACGTTGAAAACCGACATTGTGAGTGAGTGTATACGTTGATCGGTGATCGTTGAAAACCGACATAGTGTGGTTATAAACGTTATTCGGGTGAGCGTAGAAAACCCGATCGTGATAGTGGATTTCTCCCCGGGAGAGGAGAGCGGAGACGTAGGACGGAAGGTCCGAACTCCGTGATCATATCATGTGTTTGAGTTTGCTTTGGCGCACTTAATCTTATGTTTATATTTCTTATCGCCATTGTCCATAGCTCATTATTTTTATCATCCACTATCTAGTTCATATTGTTTACCCTTGTGTTAGTTTACATATCCTTGCATATATCACATATATCATATTGTATATCTTTTTGGTAGGATATATCATCTTGTGCTAGTTTATATATCCTTGCATATATTTTTATCATATAGGATATATCTCTTTATTCATATTGCTTATTCTTGCTTATAACTCTTGCATATCTATCTTGCAAGAATATATTTTTTAATTAGTTTTAATTGGCATTTAAATCGGATTAGATTAGCAAAAGACCCTAATCACCCCCCTCTAGGGTCTAACAATTGGTATCAGAGCTTGGTGCTCTTTGATTTAAGGTCTAATCGTCTTGAATTAAAGATCCAACTTATCTTTTTATGCTAATCTAATTTTTAATTTTTGTATCTTGCTTGCATATATATATATTATGGATATGAATGATGCATCTTGTTTAGACTATGATTCTAGTATTGCTCCTAAATTCAATGTTTTCCCTTATGCTCAATGGTGTTTTAGATTCAAAATATTTGTTCAATCTAAAAATATCAATTTATAGGAAATCATTGATTGTGCTTATATTGTGCCCACATTGGAGAAATCCAAGTGGAATAAAAATGATAAAATATTATTTATTATGAACAAGCTCTTGTTGTAATTCTTACATAATGCATTTGATTCTTCTATTTCTAACAAGTTTGTTCATTTTGATAGTGCTTACACCTATGGAAATTTATTAAAGCACATCAAGGGGGCTTGGAGGCGATCCGACAAGCTTTGGAGGATCCGGCTTCAAGTTCATATGGAGCATCATGCATACGGCCACTAGGTGATAGCCCTAGTGAGGTTTGCGAGTTCGAAACCACTAATGATTTATCTAGTGATGAACTTGCTTATGCTAGTGAAAAATTATTGGATGCCTATAACAAATTGTAAAATGAGTTTATTAAATTGTAATGCAAGCATGAAGATTTAAAATCCGATCATGAGAAGTTAGCTTACAAATTTGATATCATTTCTCAAGAAAATGTTTCTCTTAAAGAAAACAATGATATGCTAAATTTGGAAAATAATAATTTAAAATCGGATATTGCTAACTTGACTCATGGCAAAAATAATGCCATGTTAGAAGTTACGAACATACAAAATAATACTACTTCCTTTATAAATAACTATCTATTTTCTACTTCTAATAAAAATGCATATGTGCCTAAAAATGAAGATTTGAATCTTATGAATAATCTCATTTCATCTTTAGATTCAACTTTGAAAATATGCATTGATAATTATAAGAGGCTTATGAATATGTGTGCCAAGTCTAAATCATCCACTCACCATGCACACATATATAGCAAAGTTTACAAGTGTACAATTTGCGGCCGTAAAGGCCATTTAGCTAAATTTTGCTATGATACACAAAAATCTAAAAATGCTAATATCAATGCTTCTTGTGCATCTCATAAGGTTTCCTCATCACATACACATGCAAATACTCATCATGTTCATCATAAGCATGCTCATGTGTTTAAATGTGATCTTTGTGGACGTTTTGGCCATTTGGTAAAATTTTGCTATGATTTGAAAAAGACTTCACTTTTGCCAAATGATTTTAAAAGACCACAAAAATTTAAGTGTGATCATTGTGGTAGATTTGGTCATTTGACCAAGTTTTGTTTTGATTTGAAGAGAGTTTCTCATTTGCGATATAATTTCAAAGAAAAATCTTTATTTGCAAATGATTCCCGTGCACGAGCTAAAGGTCCACAAAAACAAATGGATCTCTTTCATTGCACAAATTACAATCGGAAGGGTTATTTGAGCGATTATTGCTTTGACCGTGTTAGTGCACCATATGTGCCCAAGAGGGTTCATAACCCTAGGGTTTTGAGCTTAAATGATAGGGGTCATGTCCCTAAACCTTTTGGTACCAAGATTATTTGGGTACCAAAACAAATTTAATTTTTTAAACCAAGAATTTTAGTATTTTTCTTTTTCTTTTTCTTGATTTTGAAAAACGTGTTCTAAACCTTCTATATGAAAACAATTTTTAATTGATCAAATCTTTTGTTTTCATGATTATTTGTTTCGATTTTAATGAGAGGTTTGTGTTTATATAACTCTCCGGATTTATTGGGTGTTTATTCCCAAATCTTGTTTATCGGGTGCTAAAATGTTTATATGGGTTGTTACTAGCTCAAAAGCTAGATATAATTGCCTCTCTTAATTTCTTTTAAAATCAATGATGTTTTGGTTTTATGAATTAAATTTTGATTTATGATTTCATTTGATTGATTTGTTTACATTTGAAAACATTTTGCATGATTCTCATGCTCTTTTTCTTTTGATTTCATAAATCTACCTTTACACATGGTTTTTATGGTTTTTGATATGAGACACTATTTTCATATTGATATATTCATATGTGTTCTCATTATCTTTTTCGTATGTGAGGAGTGTTTAGCATATTTTCCATCTATGCTTACTCACATATGTTTGCCTTGATCCTCATTGCTTACATTCTTTAAGGCATTTTGATAGGGGGAGCAATCCTTATACTTGTTTAATACTCACCCATGCATATTGATAGGGGGAGCCTTCGCTCTCTTCATTCCTTGTGGTTTCCCCTTTTTGATGTTGTCAAAGGGGGAGAAATATTGTGAGTATATTCTTTCCTTTTTATGCATGATAATTATAATATTGAATATTCATTTCCTTTCATGCATATATCTTTTTTTGTAAATTGTTTGCCATCATCAAAAAGGGGGAGATTGTTGGCCTTCTTGTTTTGATGATGTTTAACAAACAATTTACTTCTAATGTTGTTTGTCTAGTCTTTGGGTTTTCGTATTTATTCTAGGCAAACAACAAGTTCGAGGATAGATGGAATAGCGCTTCAACGATGATATCAAACGGAGGTTGGCAGAATTGTGGATTGAAGCAACATACAATTCAAGTTAAAGATCAAGTTCAAGATTCATCCGCAAAGCGTACCAAGTCAAGCTTATTGAAGATCAAGATCGGCTTGGGTAATCTAGTTTAGGTTTTATATTATGTGTGTTAGATACTCTAAGCTCAATATAATATACACACACATTTTATTGGTTTCCTTATATATATATGTAGTCATATATATATACAACACAAGTTTTGGTTTTTATGCTTATAAATATGAAATTACATATTTTATATTTATTATTATAATTTGGTTTAACTACTTAGATATGAAAACAAATATATTTTCATATACATACTCATATGTTTCATTTTCTATTGTATTTGTAAAAATATTGTATTCTTAGTTTTTGAACTTAACAATTATCATATACATTTTTATTAAGTCTACATAATCATTGTGTAAAGTGTCAAAACATGGTTTAGCCTAAATATCAAAATTCATATGTTTATATTTTCGTGTTTTGGACTATTTTGCAAAATGATGATATTTCTCATTTGAGAAGTCCTTTTTGTAAATCAGTTTTTGTAGCATGTTTATTATCATGTCTACAATCATTTTCAAAGTTTTATATTTTTTAGAATTTATTTGATATTTTTAAACAGGGTTTTAAAATCAGAAAAACTGTTTCTATTTTTCAAATTTCATATATCAGTTCACGGTCGACCGACACGGTCGACCGCGCCTGAGTTCATTCGTCAGTGGGCAGCAGAGACTTTCACGGTCGACCGACGTGGTCGACCGTAAGCTCGAGATTTCCCACGGTCAATCGCCACGGTCGACCGTCGAAGTCTCTGGAGCTTTTCCTGTTGTTTTTGTTGCTCGCGGTCGACCGCCGTTTATCCCAACGGCTCTTTTGGTACAGCTTCATATTTCTGATTCTTGGGCTGTTTGGTCTTTTCCCTTAGGGTTTTAGCTGATGTTTTGGGAGGCTATAAATACCCCACTGATCTCAGTTCTCAATAAGCATCCAAGAAGTTTTTAAACAAGAGTTTAACAAGGGTTTAATTTTTTTTAATGTTTGTTTAAAAGAGTTTTTATTTAGGAAGAAGTTTTACACAAGTGGAGGCGATCATCTACACTGATTGAGCTTCATCTTAATCCTTCTCTCCATCTTGTTTTTCAGAGAAGCATTTCTAAACTCTTATCTAGCTTTACATTTGCATATTTATTTGATTATCATTTTATTAAAGCTAGTTTTGTATTGAGTTTAGATTTGATTTACCTCTTTGTTACACACACCCACATTGAGCTTATTGTATTTTCATACATAGTATATTTGGGTTGGTGAGAGTTGTAACAATTGAGTGTGAGCTTTAATTGAGTTCTCATATTGTATTAGAGAACAAATCACTTGTTATCATTGTGAGATTGTAAAGTTTTCGGTTAGCTAGAAAACCGAGTGTGAGGAGTGGACGTTGATCGGTGAACGTTGAAAACCGACATTGTGAGTGAGTGTATACGTTGATCGGTGATCGTTGAAAACCAACATAGTGTGGTTGTAAACGTTATTCGGGTGAGCGTAGAAAACCCGATCGTGATAGTGGATTTCTCCTCGGGAGAGGGGAGCGGAGACGTAGAACGGAAGGTCCGAACTCCGTGATCATATCATGTGTTTGAGTTTGCTTTGGCGCACTTAATCTTATGTTTATATTTCTTATCACCATTATCCATAGCTCATTATTTTTATCATCCACTATCTAGTTCATATTGTTTATCCTTGTGATAGTTTACATATCCTTGCATATATCATATTGTATATCTCT
This sequence comes from Asparagus kiusianus, assembly GCA_022839385.1. Lineage (NCBI taxonomy): Eukaryota > Viridiplantae > Streptophyta > Magnoliopsida > Asparagales > Asparagaceae > Asparagus > Asparagus kiusianus. The sequence continues at coordinate 278,479 of BQKN01000544.1, forward strand.
TTGGTAGGATATATCATCTTGTGCTAGTTTATATATCCTTGCATATATTTTTATCATATAGGATATATCTCTTTATTCATACTACTTATTCTTGCTTATAACTCTTGTATATCTATCTTACAAGAATATATTTGTTAATTAGTTTTAATTGGCATTTAAATCGGATTAGATTAGCATAAGACCCTAATCACCCCCTGATAATCATATTTTATTATAATTTTATATCCTCATTATCTATTTGATATGAATAAATATACCACTAATAATTGTTAAATCTCAAACTCTCATCTCTCAGCAAAGGCCCCTTGATTTAACACCAAAGCCCAAAGCCAAAAGCAAAAGAATGAAGCCCATGAAGCCAAATAATTTCTTTTAATATATAATGAAGCATTGAAGCCCAAAATGTTAAGAAAATGTCCAAAAGTCCAAGCCCAAAAGTCCAAGAAAAATAAATATACCATCAAGGAACAAATGAAGAAGTTTTGTGAAAAAAGAAACAAATCATGCAATCTGGATATCTCGGTAATGTTTGGTATTTTGGCCATATCTCTCTCGTATCAACTCGGAATTGGCTGAATAAATATTCTCTGGAAAGCTAAGAACGAGATCTATAACTTTTGGATTTATGACATCTCTAAAATCGGAACATATCATGGACAAATATTCGTACAAAGAAGCATGATCTGAATTTCTGTGTTGGAGAAGTAATTATGGGAAGAATTTGAAGGTTAATAAAGAATAAAGCTCAAGATCTCTTCTTTCAGCAAAAGCCCATTGAATTAATGAAGAAAACAAGCAAAAGGCCCAAGAATTCAAGTCCAAAATCTCAAAGGCTAAAAATGATTCCTTAGGGCTTAAGTCTTCATCCAAGGGCTCTCGTTCATTGTTGTTTACTATAAATAGGGGTAGAGAGTGAGGGGTTAGAGGTGTGAAAATTTTTGTAACTCATTTTGGAGAGGATGGCTACTCTTAATTGAGAAGGCCTTCCAAAATTGTAACTTTTTGTTGTAATTAATAATAATAATTTTTTCACCACTTTAAATTTTTCTCTTCTTCTCTTTGTTGGATGATGAAGATGAAGACGAAGATGAAGAATTATTTGAAGGTTTGCATTTCTCTTTTATTTCTTTTTTATTGCTTATTAGTGTAGATTTATTTTTATGCTTGTAGTTAGATTTTATTTTCTTGTTAAATAGCTAAGAGGCTAGAACTCTCTTGCCTTAGATTTATTTCATGCTTATAGAGTAGATTTATTTTCTTATATTTAATTCTTATAATTTTATTTTGTAGTTTAGATTTTGTAATTTATTTTGTAGTTTAGATTTTGCAATTTATTTTGTAGTTAGATTTTAATTTCTTACACTATTCACCTTGAGGCTAGAACCCTCTTGGGTTTAGTTTTTCTTTTTGTTTATTTTTATTTTGTTTGATTCACCTTTAGGCTAGAACCATCTAGGGAATCACCCTTTTCTAAGAAGTGGGTTCAATTTTAGATTACCCATATCTATAATTGAATCCACCATCTTTAATTTCTTGCATTTTCTTTTATTCAGAATTTTGTTCTTCATTCTTGATTTTTTATTTGTTTCTTGATTTTATTCATTTTTCATTCTCACCTTATTGATCACACTCATTCTTTGTCATATCCACTCTCACTTAAATTTTGCGCCGCTTCACACACTATCACTTTCACTCTCATTATCTCTCCACAATCACATTTACTCATCACTCCTATTTGTCACGCACACAAAATAAGAACCATTTTTATATTTTCTCCTACAAAACACCTTCCTCGTGGGATCGATATCTTTATACTATAACTTGACACGGTTGTACACTTGCAACCTTTTTGGTACATGTTTATACCGCATCAATTTTTTGGCGTCGTTGCCGGGGAAGGTGCTTAAGTAGGTTTTAATTATTTTGGTTCTTTAACTTGTGTGTTTATTGTGAAGGAAACGCTTGGAGCTTGAAGATCGTGGATTGGAGAACTAGGATTTTAAGATTTGCTTTCAGGTAAGTCTTCTTTCTAGCGTTTTCAATTCCACCCTTTTAGTTAGCTTCACAATTAGAGACAATTAGGATTCAAAAAAAAAGATTTTATTTTTGTTGACCATAATAAAATCCATCTTTCACTTTGATATTTACTAACAAGATAATAAATTCAAATAATTTCCCCCTTCTCATTTATTTGATTGTTAACCCTAATTAAAAAAAAGATTTTTTTTCTTTTCCATCCTTTTTAGTTGCTTTTAATTCATAGGGTTGCATTTTATATTGTTAGTAGGAATACACCAAGTGATTTGAGCATCTTGATTTGACACACACTTAAAAATATTTTTAAGGGTAAAACCCCATAATCAAGATAAGGTGAGGGATTTCATCACCCTTTCCTTAGCCCAAAAATCACTAATTCCTCACTACACTATCCAAACCTAATAAAACTCATTAGACGTTGGCCCTAAGGCCTCGAGCTCAATAAGGAACAAGAAATCCTGAAGTGAATCGGTTTAAGTTTTCTCAGATTAGTTGGTGTCTAAGGCAAGGTTTAGGGGTTGCGTAAAGCGCTCCGCAAGGAAAGAGCTACTTAATTGATCTTTGATCACCCTCTAGTACTATCCTTACCTGGCTAACTACCTGGGTAAAACTTTAATCTTTTCACTGTAGGAGTTTTTGGTTAGGAGCTGGTCTAGTGAGTTAGGCTAAACCCTAGAATTAGAGTGATTGAAAAGTGATTGCTTTGATTTGTTTTAGTTAGGATTTTTCTTTATCCTTTTCTTCTCATAAAAAAAACTAATTTTTTTTCTTTCTTTATAAAAAAATAAAAATAAAAAGAAATAGTTTTGGTGTATGCAACAGTGGATTAGGGATAATACATGTCAATTAATTCGCTTTGAACCAATCATAGAAATGGAGCATCCTAATCCACCCGTTCTTCATGATATGTGCTATCCCATTAGGAATGCAATCCCCTCTTGCATTAGGCTCCCCGAAACAAATGGAATAAATTTTGAGCTTAGACCGCATTATATAAACATACTTCCCAAATTCCTTGGAAATGAAAAGAAGATGCATATATTTTTATCTCGGACTTTGAGGAAGTGTGTATTATGATTAAAATGAGAGAATTAACAGAAGATGCGATCAAACTCAGATTTATTCCATTTGCTCTCAAAGACAAAGCAAAAAAATGGTTGTATAGCTTACCCGTAAATTCCATCACTACGTGGGAGGAATTTATCACCGTTTTTCTTAAGAAATTTTTTCCTATCCATAAAACGGTGAAGCTAATAAACAGCATCATGAATTTTAAAATTGTCCCGGGAGAACGCTTTTGGAAGTATTTTGACCGATTTAAAGATCTTCTCATCCAATGTCCTCATCATGGTTTAGAAAAATGGCGATTGTGCCAAATAATTTATGAAGGATTAGATTATTCTGCAAAAACTTCCTTAGAATCAATGTGCCACGGGGATTTCATGAGGAAAAACGCTGATGAAGCTTGGGAGTTTGTAGAGAGTCTTTCTGAAAAAACCATGCAATGGGAACACTGTGATGACCGAGTGTCATCAATTCCCCAACCCAAATCCAGTGGTATTTCCTTAGAGTCGAACATTGCATCTGAAACTAGGATGGCCACAATCATGCGTAGGTTAGAAGCTTTAGGAATCAAGGAAAGAGCCCCGGCTCAAATTAATCAAGTTTCAGCCTCAGGATGTCACAACTGTCTGTCACCATCTCATATTTCAGAAGAATGTCCTCTCTTAGGAAATAATCAGCCATTAGGACAGGTCAACGCTGCATTCCAGCGTTTTGCAAATGATCAATTCTCTTCAACTTATAATCCAGGATGGAGAAATCATCCCAACTTTGCATGGAATCAAGGAAATTCTCCCTGAACTCAAAACTTTACTCCCGCTTCGACCCAACATTTTCCTAGGGGAAACACAGTTCCTTTCAATTCTCATCCATAATATCAACAACCCAATCTGCCATATCAAAATCAGTCTCCTCTTCATCAAGCTGTAATTCAGACTCCTCACAATCCAGATCAGGATAAACGTCTCAATATCTTGGAAAGGGGTTTGAAAACCATAATTAAGGCCTCCACTCAAACCAAGAATATGTTGACTCAAACGTCCAGCACTCTGAATTCCTTTATGCAATCAACCAGACAAATGCTCAACTCCAACACTCAAGCTATAGCTAGATTAGAATCCCAGCTTGGTCAACTAGCTAGTGCCGTGAGTGAAAGAGAGAAAGGAAAATTTCCGAGTCAACCTGTGGTCAACCATAAGGACACAGGATGCAGTTCATCCTATGAAGCTCAAGTGAATGCAATCAATTCACTTCGGTCAAGTAGACAGGTCGATAATCAAGTGAGAACTCCCCTAAGTCAAACTTTTGATCCAGTACAAATTCCTTCTCCTTCTTCTTCTGATGAATCTATTCAACAATCACCCTCCTCAGATGACCAAGAACCTGAACCGGAACCTGAGCCTGCTTTTGATAGGTTTAGACCAGTTGCTCCTTTTCCAGATAGACTCAGGTTTAGGAAACACTCCCCTCAAGAGGAGAAGATCCTAGAAATATTCAAGCAGGTTAAGGTCAATATTCCTCTCTTAGATGTAATTGAACAAATTCCATCTTATGCTAAATTTTTAAAAGAATTATGCACTAAGAAGAGGAGAATAAATGTTCCAAAAAAAGTCTTTTTAGCCACCAATATCAGTGAAATGCTATCAAATCCCAAACATTTGAAACGTAAAGATCCAGGTTCCCCCATCATTTCATGTATCATTGGTAATACTCACATTGATAAGGCGCTTTTAGACTTAGGGGTCAGTATCAATTTACTTCCATATTCAGTCTACCAGCAATTGGGTCTAGGTGTACTGAACCCAACCAAATACACCTTACAGTTGGCTGATAGATCTGTTAAGGTCCCTATGGGTGAGTTAGAGGATGTTCTGATTAAGGTTGGAGATTTTATTTTTTCAGTAGATTTTATAGTCTTGGAAACACAGCATGTTTCCAATCCCAAAAGACAGACACCTGTCATCTTAGGATGACCTTTCTTAGCCACTTCTAATGCTCTCATCAACTGCAGAACTGGTCAAATGAAGCTGTCCTTTGAGAATTTAACTGCTGATCTTAATATTTTTAATCCAGGGGACCAGCCAAATAATCAGCCTCTAGAAATAAATTACATTCAGGAAAGATCAGAAGAAGAAGAAGAAGAAGAAGAAGAAGAAGAAGAGTCTGATTTAAGTTTTGAGGAAATTTTTGATGAAGAGTTAGAGTTTTTAGAAGAAGCAGATGAGATCCTTGAGAATAATAAAACTGTGTTAAACATTTGCTGCTTTGAATTAAATTTTGAAGAACTCTTTCTTGATGAACTTAGATTCTTGGAGAATAATCAACAACCAAATTTTCAGAACTTTACAGAAGAATTGGTTGTTAGAAAACAAAACTTCACAGTACAAGAGTCTGAGTTTATTAAGAAATACAAAATGCATGACACCAATAATGCCTACCTTACTTTGTTGCAAGAATTATTGAACACCCCGAAATGCTTGGAATTTCACATTATTGATTATATCATTCTGAATTTATTTAAAATCCGGGAAAGAATTTTTAACAATAAGGTAGGATTCAATATAGAATATGAGCTCTTCGTGTTGAACACTTCATTCTATACTATTTGTTTTGTTTATTTCAGAATAACAAAAAGAATTTATTCTTCTCTCATTCGAGAGTTTCTTATTCAGTTGAAAAAGAAAAAGAAAAAAAGAAAAAAAGAAAAAAAAGAAGAAAAAAAGAGAATAATAAATTTTTGATTCTATCCTCCACAGACCAAAGGTAATTACAGATTTTTATCAGCTAATCAAATGTAAGTACTTCACTTCTTATCTGCTCTACTTTGTGCATCATAGAGTTTGCATTAAGGATAATACAAAATTTAGGTGTGGGGGTGGGAATTAGTTAATTTTTCTCTTTGTTTTACATTTTTTGTTGCATTTTTGTCATTTTTTTCCTTTTTAAAAAAAATTATAAAAATATTGTCACTTGCCAAACTGATAGAGTTATGTAATAATTGATTTATTTGATAAATTTTAAATTTTCTAATCTGTTATTTACTCAAGTTCACCTTTTATGATAACTCTAAATAAAGTTCTTAAGAAATGATTTTTAAAGTAGTATACTTTACTTAAGCCTTAACTTAGATTTTTATTTAAAATAATGGAATGTATGCATGCTTAGCTTAGAGTTAAAAATAATTTTTCAAAGTGTCTTGACTTACATATTTTTTAGAATATATATACATATACATATAAAAAAATTACAAAAGAAGAGTGCGAAAAATGGGCAACAAAAGAAAAAGAAAAAAAACTCTTAAATTCAAGGTGATTCTATCTTATAAAACCTAAGTTGACGGAGTAATTAAGCCCAAGGAGTATTTCCATACTTAATGATCTAAGCCC
>BQKN01000544.1:289963-300318 GCA_022839385.1 Asparagus kiusianus
TTTTCTCTTCTTCTCTTTGTTGGATGATGAAGATGAAGATGAAGATGGAGAATTATTTGAAGGTTTGCATTTCTTTTCTTTTTCTCTTTTATTGCTTATTAGTTTAGATTTATTTTTATGCTTGTAGATTAGATTTTATTTTCTTGTTAAATAGCCAAGAGGCTAGAACCCTCTTGCCTTAGATTTATTTCATGCTTATAGAGTAGATTTATTTTCTTGCATTTAATTCTTGTAATTTTATTTTATAGTTTAGATTTTGCAATTTATTTTGTAGTTTAGATTTTGCAATTTATTTTGCAGTTAGATTTTAATTTCTTACACTATTCACCTTGAGGCTAGAACCCTCTTGGGTTTAGTTTTTCTTTTTGTTTATTTTTATTTTATTTGATTCACCTTTATGCTAGAACCCTCTAGAGAATCACCCTTTTCTAAGAAGTTGGTTCAATTTTAGATTACCCATATCTATAATTGAATCCACCATATTTAATTTCTTGCATTTTCTTTTATTCTAGAATTTTATTCTTCATTCTTGATTTTTATTTGTTTCTTGATTTTATTCATTTTTCCTTCTCACCTTATTGATCACACTCATTCATTGTCACATCCACTCTCACTTAAATTTTGCGCCGCTTCACACACTATCACTTTCACTCTTATTATCTCTCCACAATCATATTTACTCATCACTCCTATTTGTCACGCACACAAAATAAGAACCAATTTTATATTTTCTCCTACAAAACACCTTCCTCGTGGGATCGATATCTTTATACTATAACTTGACACGGTTGTGCACGCAATCTTTTTGGTACATGTTTATACCGCATCACCCCCCTCTAGGGTCTAACAGATTCGACTACACTAGAGATTTGGATAAACACCGCTCGACGACAAGATATGTGTTCACTTTGACCCGTACGCTGGTTTATTAGAGATGCACCTTGCAGTCTACTATGACTTTGTCGACGACGGGGCCAAAATATATTGGCGATTACAGAGATTGTTAAGGAGGCAATTTGGCTTCGAGGACTTTTGGATGATCTTGGTGTTTCGCAACAACCCATCACCATTTATTGTAATAGCATGAGTGCTATTTATTTGGCGAAGAATCAGGTTTTCCATGCACGGACGAAGCATATTGACGTTCGTTATCACTTCGTTCAAGATGTTCTTGAAGATGGAGAAGTAGAGCTCGTGAAGGTCCACACAAAAGATGATCCAGCGGATATGCTCACGAAGGTGGTTTCGAGCACTAAGTTTGATCATTGTAGAAACTTATTGGAAATTCGTGATTATTGATGCCTTTTGAGGCCATTTGGATGAATTACGGACGACTTGATTCATTGGGAGAGGGGGTATGTTAGCAACCACATTGGTGCAGCCGGATTTGGCAAGACAACGCATTGATGCTCATGTAGGTGTCGGCTCAGTTTTGGGAACACTTCGCCAAGGTGGAGAATTGTAGAAAACGACATTGAATTGTTTAAAGTGTTAGAAAACATGAAAATTCAGCAGCCATAGGTATAGTGCGTGCCACACCCGGGTGTGGCAGAAGCTATCTTCTACAATTCGTTATCAGGGGTGTAGTGCGTGCCACACCCGGGTGTGGAAGACGCGTTTTCTGATTCCCAGCCTGTTAAGGATTGTGTTTTGATATAAATAGAAACACGTCTTTCTAGGGTTTAGGAGAAGAGATTAACAGAGAAAATTGGTTATTTTGAGCACTTTGAGAGGGAGATTATTGTGAGGGAGTGTGAGATCATTGGTTGGGTTATTTTGAGAGTTGTTTGAGAGATTGTAACCCGTTATTTCTCCTCCATATAGTGAAATCTCCATATCCTCTCCCCGTGGATGTAGGCAATTGCCGAACCACATAAATCTCTGTGTTTGTGTGTGATTTTTGCCGTTATTTTGGGAATTATACTTGTGCTTGGTTCTTCCCTCATTGCTCGCCGACTCGTTTGGTTCGCGAGCATGTTTCCACATGACGCACAACATTGCAATACCCTTGTTTTGATTTCATTCAAATGAGCAGTTTTCAATGCTCGGACTGACATACATATACTTCTATACATACATATATACATGCATACTTGCTAACATACATACATATACATACACACATACATAGATACATCAATATATATATTTGTTTATAACGGTTATCATTATATAATATGCATTTATGAACAGATTCAAGGGCAATATGTCATCACTTAGCTAATAAATACGCTAATCAAAGAAACAAAGACTTGCTAGGCCCAGGCACACTTAAAAGAGCATCAATTGAGCAATGGCTGCAAACTGAGGCCAAAAGTTTTGAACAACAAAGCTCTTCACTAGCCTTCCTCCTAGCTTTCGCTCCTTATGTAGGGATCGAGCCAGATGAGAAATTGCTCAAAGAAAGCAAGCGAAAGCCTAAGAAATTGATAAAGATGAGGAGAATTTGGTGTTTAATTGTACTTTTATACCCTCATTATCTATTTTATTTGAATAAATATGTTTGTGAATGATGTTTTTTAATCTTAATCTATAGGTAATGAAGAATTATTAAATAAGAGCTTAAAAGAATCAAAGTACCTCATTTTGAAGCCCATCTGAAGCCTAGAGAAAGCCCACAAACGCTAAAAATCCAAAGAAATCGAGTTGACAATTCAAACAGAAGAACATAAATTTGTTACGAACTAATCGATGAGCTAATCGATTAAGGTGTTGATCCGAGGGCTGTTGTTGATTGTTGTAAACTACAAATATGGTGGAGAGTGAAGGGTTTGGAGATGTAAAAACTTTATAAGCTCTATTTCGGAGAGGAAGACTACTCTTGATTAGGAAGACTTTCCAAAGTGTAAATTTTTGTTTGTAATAAATCAAAATATTTCTCTTTTTTTCATTTTCTTTCTTCTTCTCCTTTGGTGATAAAGATTTGTTTCCCAAGAGGCCAACCCCTTACAATGTAAGTCTTCATTTCCTCATTTTATTTTCTTGCTTAGTTTGTGCATATTTTAGGTTTTAATTTCATGTTTAGTAGATTAAATTTATTGCTTTGTAGTGTATATTTATTTCATGCTTTGTAGTGTAGATTTATTTTCTTGCTCATTTATTTCTTTTTAGTGTAGATTTTCTTTCTTATTTTCTTTGTAGTTTAGGTCTATTTTCTTTTCTTTAATGCTTTCTAGTATAAATTTTCTTTCTTTGATTTTATTTTATAATGTAAGTAGCTAATTCTTATAAGAAATCTTAAATTAGATGCAATTAGTTTAATTTCCTTTTGGTTTTTAAATTACTCTCTTTGTAGATAATCAACTAGTAACTAATTTGTAAGAAAAAAATTTGATAGCTTATATTTTTCTTCAGTGGTTTGATAGGTTATGCTTAGTTAATTCTAGGATCACTATCTAGCTGTTTATTCCTTTTTATAAATGGTGATATTACTTGAATGTGAATTTGTTAATTTATGCTTATTTTAAGTAACTTGATAGTTTATGTTTAAGAATTCTAAAATAATATGAGAATTAAAAGAGAGTAGTTTTTAAATTGAATTTGAAATTTAACTAGTAAATTTAATCCTCGATTCCTAGTCATCTCTTTTGGTTCCCTACATCTTTTTAGTTGTTTCTTATTTTGATTTCTTATTTTGAGTCTCCTCTTTGTTTTCTTTTTAATTATTTTCTTTCCCTCTTTCTTCCCTCTAGTTTTAGCCTTTTATTTTTGTGGAAAAATTCTCTACACAAAACACACCACTCTCATTTTTTGTTCCAACACGTTTTAACAACCCATTTAGATTAGTCATTCTAATACTCACATTTCCCGTAGATCGATATCGTAAATACTATAACTTGACTATTGTGCACTTACAACTTAGTATGTTTTTATTCACATTAAATTTTTGTTGCCGTTGCCGAGAAAGGTGTCTATAATTAGGATTTCTCTATTTTGATTTTTTTTATTTATTTGTTTCATTGTGAAGAATTGAAGTAGAAGAAGATTGCGGATTAGAGAATAAGATTCTCTTTAATAGGAGACAACCCCTTGAAAAGGCTAGTTCTCTTTCTTGAGATTTTTAATACCACTCTTTAGTTGGATTTTTAGAATTAGAGAAAAATAGAAACTAACTAAAAAATAAAAAAATTCTCCTATTGACTATAAAAGATCTACCCTCCACTTGAATAACTATTAAACAATATAATAAATTCAAATACGAGTTTTTTCTTTCACACATTTATTTGTTTGTTGGCCCTAATTAAAAAATATTATAATTTTTTACATTATTAATAGTTACTTTTAATTCTTAGGGTTATATTGCATATAGTTAGAATGAATTCACCAAAGTAATTTGAGCATTTTGATTTGAGCACATACTTAAAAATACTCTTAAGGGGCAAAAACCCTCAATTAAGATAAGATGAGAGATTTTATCACCCTTTCCTTAGCCAAAAAATCACTAATTTCTCACTACACAAACCCAAGTCTTTAAAATTCATTAGATGTTGGCCCCCTAGGATTTAAGCTCAATAGGAAACAAAAAATTCTTAAATGAATCGATTTAAGGTTTTTAACTCCGGTCGTGTCTAAGTTAATATTTAGGGATTGCGTAAGATTATTCGCAAGGAAAGATGTACTTAATTGATCATTGACTTCCTATTAGTACTATCCTTACATAGTGAAATGATCAAGTAATCTTGGATCTTTTCACTAAAGAAGTTTGTGGCTAGGAGCTGGTCTAGTAGAGCTTAGGTTTAACTCTAGAATTATGAATGATTATGTAAGTAGTTTATTTTAAATTTATTTAGTTAGGTTTTCTTTTCTCCTTCTTTTTCTTTTTTAAAATATTTTAGAACTTTTAGTTTTTCCCTTTTTATATAACAATATAAAATAAATAAATAAATAAATAATGCTAAAAATAAAGAAAATTTAACATTTATTTTTCTTATTAGATGTTTTTCTTTATTTTTTTACTAATGTAGAAAATTAGAAAAAGAGCTTTCATTATGTATGTAAATTTGGATTAGAGATAAAACCAATCACTTAATTCGTACTGAACTAGTTTTTGAAACTAAAGAAATAGCAAATCCATCCGTTCTTCAGGATATATGTTATCCTATTAGGAATGCAGTTCCACCTTGCATTAGACTTCCTGAAATTAATCATAGTAATTATGAGCTTAGACCTCACTTTATAAACATGATTCCCAAGTTTTTAGAAAATGAGTTTCAAAATGTCTATATTTTTATATCCGAGTTTGAGAAAGTTTCTATTATGATTAATTAAAATTAGAGAGCTATCTGAGAACGCAAGTAAGCTCAGATTTGTCCACTTTGCTCTTAAGGATAAAACTAAAAAATGGTTGTATAGCTTGCTCACAAATTCTATCTCTACTCGAGATTAATTTGCTACCATTTTTCTAAAAAAACTTTGAAATTCACAAAATAGTTTAGGAAGAACATTCAGTCTTGTAAAATAATCCTAAGGGAATCATTCTAGAAGTATTTTGATTGGTTTAAGGATCTTCTTATTCAAATTTCTCATCACGGTTTAGAAATGTGGCACTTATGCCAAATCATTGGTGAAGAACTTAATTTATTCTTTAAAGACATCCTTAGAATCCATGTGTCAAGGGATTTTATGAAGTAAAACGCTGAAAAAATATGTCGTAGGAACACTGTGATGAAAGAGTTTCATTAATTCCCGTCACCAAATACAGTGGTCTTTCTCTAAGTCAAAAATCACATTTGAAGCTAAGATGGCTGTAATCCTATGTAAGTTAGATTCCTATCTCAAGAATGAGCCTCAGCTTAAATTAATCAAGTTTATGTCCCATGATGTCATAATTGCCTATCTTAAGCCCATATTGTAAAGGAATGTCCTCTTAGGAAACAATCAATCACTAGGTCAAGTTAACAATGTATTCTATTGTCCTAAAAATGATTTGTTTTCTTTGACCTACAATCTTATTGGAGAAATCATTCAAATTTTACATGGAATCAAGAAAATTTCTCTAAAAATTAAAATTTCACACTCACATCAACCAAAAATTTTCTAGAGGAAACATTGTTCCTTTCAACACACCAAATAATTTTTCATAACCAAATCCTACATATCATAATCAGTCTCTTTAATTAACTTGTAGATCTCATTCCACCGAGTTCTAATCATGAGAGACAATTTAGTGTCTTAGAGAAGGATTTAGAAGCCACGATCAAAGATTCTACAAAGACCACTAACATATAGACTCAGTCATCTAACATTCAAAATTTCTTCATGCAGATGATCGGTCAATTACTCAACTCTAACACTCAAACCATAACTAAGTTAGAAACCTATCTTGATCAACTAGCTAATGCCATAAGTAAAAGCGAGAAGGGAATATTTTCAGTCAACCTAAATCCTAAGGACATTAGATCAAGTTCAATCTACCCAGCTCAAATGAATGCAATCCATACATTACAGTCAGGAAAGAGATTAAATAATCAAGTTAGAATGCTTCTAGATCAACCTCCGTCTTCTTCTTCTCCTATTCAAAACGCTAAAACTGAACAAACTCTCCCTCTCTTTGTGATAACTCTATTCAACAATCAGCCCCTTTTGATAACTAAGAAGGTGAAACTAAACCTGGGCCTAATCACGATAGGTTTAAGCCAGTTGCTCCTGTTCTAAATAGACTCAGGCCTAAAAAAAACTCTCTTCAAGCAGAGAAAGTTCTAATACTTTCAAGCTGGTCAAGGTCAATATTCCTCTATTAAATATCATTCAACAAATCCCGGCATATGCAATATTTTTGAAGGATTTTTACATTAAGAAAAGAACCACCAATATTCTCAAGAAAGTCATTCTAGCTACTAATATCAGTGATATGCTCTCAAAGCCTATACCTTTGAAATATAAGGATCCTGGTTGTCCTATTATCTCGAGTGTTATATGAACTAACTTTATTGATAAGACACTTCTAGAATTAGGAGCTAGTGTGAATCTCCTTCCCCATTCAGTTTATCAATAGCTCAAGGTATGTGAATTAAAATAAACTAGATGGACTCTCTAGTTAGATCATAGATATGTAAAGATACCCAAAGGAGAATTCGATGATGTTCTAAACAAGGTTGGGGAATTTATTTTTTTTCTTGATTTCATAGTCTTAAAAACACGACTCATTTTCAATTATAAAGTTCAGATACCTATCATTCTAGGATGACTATTCTTAGCAACTTTCAATACTCTGATCAATTGTAACACTCATCAAATGAAGTTGTTCTTTGGGAATATGACTGTTGATCTTAATATTTTTACTTTAGTAAACCAGCTCACTAGTCCATTAGGTCAACCCCTAAAAGTGAACTATATCCAGGGAATATCGAGTAAATAGATAAAAGGGGAGTGTGAATTAGATCTTATTGACCTGAGCTTTGAGGAAATCATTAATAAAAAATCAGACTTTTCGATGAAGAACTTGAATTTCTAGCAAAAATGGACCAATCACCTTATCATATCTCAATCATGAATCCTAGTTTAGAAGAGATTTTCAGTGTTAAGATTGAGTTCTTCGAGAAATTAGAACAATAAAAAATAAAAAAGAAGAAAATAATAAAAAAAGAGAAAACAAGAGAGAAATAAAAACTTTGGCTACATCCTCCTCATCCCTATCAGAAAAGTAACTTTATATTTTATCAATTTATCATTGATCAAAGTCGATTGAACAAATATAAGTGCTTTCTTTCTTATTTGCTTTACTATATGCATTAATTTGTTTGCATTGAGAAAAATGTAAAATTTAGGTGTCTGTATGGGGACTAGTCATCTTTTCTTTTTATTTATTCTTTATTCTTCTTTCCTTTTTTTATTTCATATTTTATTTTATTTTCTTAAAAAAAATTGTCACTTGCCAACTTGATGGAGTTAATTAGTAATTGATTTACTTAACAAATTTTAAACTTTCTAATTATTAGTTAGTTTTATACTCATGTTAGCCCTCTATGATAACTCTAAATAAATTTTTTAAGAACTAATTTTCAAAATGTAATACATTATTGTAGCTCTAACTTAGGATTTTATTTGAAGTGATGATATTTTTTTATGCTTAACTTAAAGTGGATAACAATTTCTCAAGTCCTCTTGATCTAAATATTTCTTAAGATACACACACATACACACATACACACATACACATATACATATGCATATATACACATACGTGGGTGTACGCATACACATACATATACAATATATACATGGTAACTCAAAAACAATTTATAAAAAAGTGTAAAAAATTGGCACCAATAAAAATTTTAAACTCCAAGGTGATTTTATCTTACTAAGCCTATGTTGACAAAGCACTTAAGCTTGAAGAGTATCTGTATACTTCATGCCTTAAGCCTAATTGGATGCATTGGCCCAAAGTTCATTATATGGTCATTTAAAAAATCTCGATAAAGTAGAAAAAATAACCAATGAGTAAAGAGATGTGTGTGCATGTGCGTGTGTGTATTCTTGAAAAATAAAATGATCAAGAGACTTATGAATTTATTGAAACAAAGAGTTAGCATATTCTTTTCAGAATTTTAAAAATAAAATCCCTAAGCTAAACTTGATTTTGTATAACTACAAGAAAAACATTTTCTTAAAATTACTTTAAAGTTATG
This sequence comes from Asparagus kiusianus, assembly GCA_022839385.1. NCBI lineage: Eukaryota > Viridiplantae > Streptophyta > Magnoliopsida > Asparagales > Asparagaceae > Asparagus > Asparagus kiusianus. The sequence goes on from BQKN01000544.1 coordinate 298,594, forward strand.
CATAAAAATATTTTCTTAAGTAAAAACTAACTTCAATTAGATTGTTTAAAGATATAAAGAGAATTAATTCCATATTAAGTTCTTCAAAGTGGCAAGTTTTTTTGGGTCAATGAAAATTTTATTCATTACCAATATATGGAAGTTATAATACATCAAAAAATTTCTCAACACTGGTTATAGAACCCAGTCTTCAAAAGTAACAATTCTCTACATAACGTTTTATATGGTGTGGTATATTATCATTCAATATCCTTGTATATACATGTAACTTTATCAAGCTAAAAAGATGATCGAAGTCCCTTTATTGTTGTTGAAAAATTTAAAAGTTCCTCTCTTGTCAAATCATATAGACTGAAGTAGATAAATCCAACCTTTTAAGCTTTTTTTGAAGTTTTTCCCTCTCAAATTGTTCCCGAACTAGCTGGTGATTTGTTCCCAATTGCATGATTTCCAATTGAAGCATAGCCAATCCATTACTTTGTTCCAAACATTTGCTGAAAACTGGCAGTCGAAGAAAAGATGTTGACAGGTTTCAATATGACCTTCTCTTGAACATAGGATGCACTGATTTGAGCTCAAAATCCTCATTTTGCATAGTATTTCTTGTGTTCAAAGCTTTGATAGGAATGCCAACCAGAGTATAAAAAGAATGCTTAGGTAGATTCCATCCACCCCACACAGTCCGTGACCATGCAGCCAGTCTAGAATATTGAAATATTTTCCTGCACATCATTGAAACTCTAATTTTACCATTAGCACAGCTGCCACTGATGACATTCTGAAGACTATTCACACTACCAAGTTTATCAATTAACAAATTCCTCACTCTTAGTAGTTATCTCCACTGCTATGAATCACTCTTCTTAGGTTGAACTTGCCAGATGGTACATTATCTTAAATAATGACCATGAATCCATTTAATCCAAAGAATATCCTTCTTAAGGTGAATCATCCAAAGAAGCTTTGCCGCCATAGTATAATTCCAATGTACAGCAAAGTATAACCCAAGTCCCCCATGATCAGTTTCCTGGCATACATAACTCTAGGCTACTAGATGAATTTTATGACCCCATAAGAAATCTGAGCACATTTTATCAATTTTTTTGGAGAAATTTGATAGGGAGAATGTAATTGCTGGTCCAATAGATTTGTATCCCCATAATTACTGATTTTATCAGTTGTAGCCTGCTAGCATATGACAGAGATCTTCTCTTGAGCCAATTATGAAACTGGTCTGATATCTTATCAATGAGGGGAGAGCAATCCAACCAAGAGAGCTTTTTAGATATTAGAGGAAAACCCAGGTATCGCATAGGCAAAATCCCCTCAGAGAAATTAAGGAGATTACAAATTTGGTTCTTCAGATTTTCATCTACCCCACTCATGAATATTGAACATTTTTGATGGATTAGCTACTAAGCCAGATACCCGACTAAATTCTGATAGACAGTCACTTCGTCTTGATATTGTATCCATATCAGCTCTGCCAAATAGAAGGAGATCATCCGCAAAAACTAAATGTGTTATTTTCAATCTTGAACACTTAGGATGGAATTTGTAAAGCCTGTCTTCCTTGATAGTATTTAGTATCCTAGACTAATATTCCATTCGTATAACAAACAAATATGGTGATAAAGGATCACCCTGCCTCAGACCTCTAGCCCCTTGAAAATAGCCATGAGGAGTGCCATTAATAGATATGGAGAATTTAGGAGTTGAGATGCA
>BQKN01000544.1:305318-351339 GCA_022839385.1 Asparagus kiusianus
TCTTAGGAATACTGAATAAAACATGAAAAACTCATATATATATCAAGTAAAAACGAATATGGGTTTAGAAATCTGAAACCAACTCAAAACAGGTTTTAAACAGACTGCAGGCTTCGCGGTCGACCATGGCAGTCGACCGGGCAGCGGTCGACCACGACGGTCGACCGGACTGGGATTTTCTAGTTTCTATGTGTTTGGCCATTGTGCATGTTTCGACTCTTTCCTCTCTTATGTATGAACTCATTCATACTCAAAACACATGGTATTATATTCATATACCATTTACTGATATTTATCATACTAAATATCCATATATCATAATTTATCACACATAAATTATCGGGGTTTTACATTCACCCCCTTTTAAGAGGATTTCGTCCTCGAAATTCCGCAATCGCATCTTAAAGCTTAATAACGGGAAAAACACATTAAGAATGTGTAATTCATATTAAGAATTCCTTCTGCACACATCACATAGCATTAGCACAATGATATTTAAAGTTAACAACCTAGAATGCAAAAATTCTTACCTAAATCCTTAACTAAACGAAATTGGTACGTCGAGCGAAATAATCCAAACAAGGAAACCCTCATGTATATACCATATACTTCAATTGATTAAGGATTAGGTAAAAATATCCTCATTCTATTGTTAAAGATAAATATAAATGTGACTAAACAATCATAGATAATGACAACTATCAAGTCATATAAGCATATTAACATCATACCTGTCCAAACAGGTGCGGGTAGTCGCGATGAACATCCTCCTCGCACTCCCAAGAAATCTGTTCGGCTCCTTGCCGGTTCCACTGCACCTTCACTAATGGAATGACTTTATTTCTAAGCTTTTTATTCTCTCTAGCAAGTATGCATACCGGAATCTCTATAGTAGTCAAGTCATCCTGAATCTCAATCTCTGGTAAGTCAATCACTCTCTGCTATTCATCATCTCGCAGATGCTTCTTAAGCATCGAAATATGAAAGACATCATGTACACTGGACATCGATGTTGGCAGGTCTAACCTGTAAGAAACAGCTCCAACACGCTCGATGATTCTGAAAGGACCAACATATCTCGAGACAAGCTTCCCCCGTCTACCGAAATGCTGAACGCCCTTCATCGGTGATACTTTCAACATAACTAAGTCTCCGACCTGGAACTCCAAAGGTCATCTCTGCTCATCTGCATAACTCTTCTGTTGACTTTGCGCTATAAGAATGTGCTCTCGAATCAATGCTACCTTTTCTGTGGTCTGTCTAACTAACTCTGGACTAATTAATAGACTATCATCTGGCTCTACCTAACATATAAGCGATCTGCAAGGTCTCCCGTACAAAGCTTCATACGGTGCCATCCCGATGGTAGCTTGATAACTGTTATTGTATGCAAATTCGATCAGTGGTATGTGATCCTCCCAGCTACCTTGAAAATCTATAATGCACGCACTCAGCATGTCCTCTAAAATCTGATTCACCCTCTCGGTCTGTCCATCTGTCTGGGGGTGGAAAACACTGCTAAATGATAACTGACTTCCAAAAGCATCCTGAAAACTCCTCCAAAAATGAGATATGAAGACTGAGCCCCGATCTGATACAATCGTCTCCGGAACTCCATGCAATCTAATAATCTCCCGAATGAAAATCCTCGCATACATATTTGCTGTATGAGTCCTCCTCACAGGTAAGACATGTGCGGACTTAGTCAATCTATCCACTATGACCCGAATAGAATCATTTCCTTTCCTTGACTTGGGCAACCCTACTATGAAATCCATGGAAATATCTGCCCACTTCCACTCAGGAATGGGTAAAGGTTGTTGGGTTCCTGCAGGTCTCTGATGTTCTTCCTTAACTTGTTGGCAGGTATAACACTTATATCTGCTGCGATGAGCTTCGTCAAATAGTTCCCTCTTCAGCTGTAGATTGTTCGGCATAATCATCCTACCCTTCATCCTAAGGCCTCCATCTACCCTAATAGTCCAATAATCTTTAGGTTCTTTGGAGATCTCCCCCTTGCAGGTTTGAATCCAAGAATCCTCTAACTGAGCTCCAACTACTCTATCTCTCCAAGATGTCTGTACAGATAACGCTCCTAAGAACACACGGCTCCCGCCAATCTCTACGTGAAATCAAAATAGCTGAGGGTATAAAGATCCCGGTGTAGTGAACACCTCAAAGCTGCTAGTCCACGATGACGTTACCTGCTCAACACGTCTGCTACCACGTTCGCCTTTCCCAGATGGTACTGAATAATAAATTCATAATCCTTAATAAATTCTACCCATCACTGTTACCTCTGGTTGAGTTTTTTCTATGAGAAGAGGTACTTTAAACTCTGGTGATGTGTGAATAACTCAAACTGCACTCCGTACAAATAATGTCTCAACGCCTTTAGTGCAAAGACCACTGCTGCTAGCTCCAAATCGTGTGTGGGATAATTCTACTCATGAGTCCTCAGCTGTCTCGAAATATAAGCTACGACTCTCTGGGTCTGCATTAATACACCGCCAAGATCCGATAAGGATGCATCAGTGTAGACAACAAAAGTCTTATCATTGTTAGGAATAACCAAAACTGGTACTGAAGTCAACTAAATCTTCAATGTCTCAAATGCCTTCTAGCACTCTATGCTCAAAATGAACTGTACACCCTTCTTAGTAAGGCGTGTAAGTGGTGTGGAAGTCCTCGAGAAGTCCTGAATAAATTTTCCGTAATAGCCTGCCAGGCCTAAGAAACTACGAATCTCGGTAACTATCTTCGGTGGTTCCCAATCAAGTACGGCTTCTACCTTAGCCGGATCCACTACAATGCCCTCCCAGCTAATAACATGACCCAAAAATCTAACCTCTAATAACCAGAATTCACACTTGCTAAACTTAACATACAACCGGTGCTCTCTCAATATCTACAATGCTAACCTCAAATGCTGCTTGTGTTCTGCCTCCGACCTCGAGTAGATAAGAATATCGTCGATGAAGACTATCACAAATTGGTCTAAGTACGGACGAAAAACCCGATTCATCAAATCCATGAATACCGCGAACTCAGAATCGTCCAAGCTGACATACATCTCCTACAAACACTCTCTAACAGATACATCTCTCCCAACAGAGTAGATACATATAATAGGAAATCTAATGGTTGAGCTACAAGCCGAAGTCTAATCAAAAAATCATAGGAGATAAAATAATGTTAAGCGCTAGAATAAAAAAGAATACGTGCTGGAAAGGAATTCACACGGAATGTACCTTCCACTACAACTCCGCTCGTGCCATGATCGTGAGGAACAATTGCATACACCCTACCGGTCTGCTACTCTGCGTCACCTAGAGTAAATGGTGCCATCTGCCTATGCTGGGTCTCCTAGACTGCTCGAACTTGTCCCTCAATCCTCTGGACTACTGGAGGTGCCTCTATCCTCAGCTGCTGGCCTTGACCGTGTCCCTGAGTGTGGTTCTACTGCTACTGTGTCCTACCCTGCTAGCCTGCTACGGGTGTGCTGCGGCACTCGGTAGCTCGGTGTCCAATCTTGTTATAATTGTAACAAGCTCCCTGAAATCGGCACTGCTGTTACACTCTTTGGTCCTGCTGATGGCCCTTCTTATGGGGACCCTGCTGATGTGGACCCTTACCCTGTTGGTGGGGTCCTTCTGAGCCTCCAAATGGTCTCTTACCCTTTTCTTTGTCCTCGGACTGCCCTGACTTACCATTGTCATTGCCCTTGATGAATAAGGTTGTATCTGTCTCCTGAGCCATGGCAGCATCTACCACCTCCCACACTGATCGAAACCGTTGAGATACTATGTACCGATGCAACCCTAGACGAAGTCCCATCAAGAACATCTGAGCCTGACGCTACTCTGTGTGCCACATACCGGTGAACCTAAGTAATAACATGAACTTACTCTCAAAGTCCATGACAGACATATCTCCCTGTTAGCCATCTTGTTTTGATGATGATTTAACAAACAATTTACATCTAATGTTGTTTGTTTAGTGTTTGTGTTTTCACATTTATTCTAGGCAAACAACAAGTTGGAGGTTGGATGGATTACGTCATAACGATCATATCCAATGGAGGTTGGCGGAATTGTGGAGTGAAGCTTATGCAATTCAAGTTCAAGATCCAAGTTCAGCTTCATTCGCATAGTGTACCAAGTCAAGCTTATTGAAGATCAAGATCGGCTTGGGTAACTTAGTTTAGGTTTTATATTATGTGTGTTAAGTACATTAAGCTCAATATCATATACACACATATATTTGGTTTCTATGTATATATATAGTTATATATATACATGCATGGTTTTGGGTTTTCATGTTTATAAATATAAAATTACATATTTCATATTTATTGTAATGATTTGGTTTAACTACTTAGATATGAAACAAATATATTTTCATATACATACTCATATGTTTCATTTTCTAATGTATTTGTGAAAATATCATATTCTCAGTTTATAGACTTAATAATCATTATATACATCTTTTATTAATTCTACAAAATTATTTTTTATTGTTTCAAAACATGGTTAAGCTAAATTGTCAAAACTCATATGTTCAAATTTTCATGTTTTGGACTATTCCGTAAAATGATGATTTTTCACAAATGAGAAATGCAATTTGGAAATTCTTTTTGTAATATGTTCATTTACATGTTTATATACATTTCCCAAAGTTTTATTATTTTTGAACTTCATTTGTTATTTTTAACATATTTATAAAAGTCTCAAAATAACAGTTTTTATTTAGTATCTGTTTGCGGTCGACCGCCGCGGTCGACCGCCCTGAGCTCAAAAACTCAGTTTATGTTTTATTGGCTCGCGGTCGACCGTGGCGATCGACCGTAGCAAGTCCAGAGACTTTCACGGTTGACCGCCACAGTCGACCGTCGCTGGTCCAGAGCCATAGTACTGTTTGTTGTTGCTCACGGTCGACCGCCGAACAGTTAAATCTGTTCTAACGGCTAGTTTCTAGAGTCGTTGCTGAGTTGGTTTTTTGGTCTTTTCTTGGCTTTCTCTTAGTTTTGGGGTTTCTGTAAATACCCCTTTATACCTCAGTTCTAGAATTGAACCAAGAAGTTTTTAAACAAGGGTTTAAGTGTGTTTTAGTGTTTGTTTGGTTTGTGAAGAAGTTTTCCCAAGTGGAGGAGATCATCTTCTTGTTTGGGCTTCAATTTCCATCTTGTTATTCAGAGAAGAATCTCTAAACTCATATTTAGCTATTTATATGTTTGATTTATATTTCCATAAGCTAGCATTTGTATCGAGTTTAGTTTGATTTTGATTTACTCATTGTTTACACACATACCCACTTAAGCTTTTAGTATTTACAAACATAGTATATTAGGGTTGTGAGAGATTGTAACATTGAGTTATGCTTAATTGAGTTCTCATCTATTATAGAGAACAAATTTATTATTTGTTACAATTGTGAGATTGTAAAGTTTTCGGTTAGCTAGAAAACCGAGTATGAGGAGTGTACGTTGATCGGTGAACGTTGAAAACCGACATTGTGAGTGAGTGTATACATTGATCGGTGAGCGTTGAAAACTGACATAGTGTGGTTGTAAACGTTATTTGGGTGAGTGTAGAAAACCCGATCGTGATAGTGGATTTCTCCCCGGGAGTGGGGAGCAGAGACGTAGGACAGAAGGTCCGAACTCCGTGATCATATTGCTTGTTTGAGTTTGGCTTAGCACACTTATATTTGTTCATCTTTATAGCCTTTCTCTCATTGTTTATTTCATCCACTATATCATTTGTTTATGTTACTCTTGTGTTTGCATATCCTTGCATATATCATATAGTATACCTCTTTGCTAGGATATATCACCTTGTGTATATTGCATATTCTTGCTCATAATTAGTTGTATATCTATCTTACAAGAATATATTTGTTAATTAATTTTATTTGACATAAAATCGGATTAGATTAGCATAAGACCCTAATCACCCCCCTCTAGGGTCTAACAATTGGTATCAGAGCTTGGTGCTCTTTGATTTAAGGACTAATCGTCTTGTGTTAAAGATCCAAGTTATCTTTTTGTGCTAATCCAATTTTTAATTTTTGCATTGCTTGCATATATATACATTATGAATTTGAACGATGCATCTTGTTTAGGTTATGCCATCAATATTGCTCCAAGATTAGATAATTTTCCTATGCCCAATGGTGTGTTAGATTTAAACTTTTTGTTCAATCTAAACACTTTGATTTATTGAAAATTATAGATGATGCTTACATTGTGCTCACTTCGGAGAAATCCAAGTGGAATAAAAATAATCATCGAATGTTTACAATGAACAATATTTTGTTAGAATATTTGCTAAATGTTTTTAATTCATCTATGTCTAACAAGTTTATTCATTTTAATAGTGTTTATACCTTATGGAAATTTATTAAAGCACATCAAGGGGACTTGGAGGCAATCCAACAAGCTTTGGCGGATCCGGCTTCAAGTTCGTATGGAGCATCATGCACACGGCCACTAGACGATAACCCTAGTGAGGTTTGCAAGTTCGAATCATTTAATGATTTATCTAGTGATGAACTTGCTTGTGCTAGTAAAAAATTATTACATGCCTACAATAAATTGCATAAAGATTTTATTGATTTAAAAAGCAAGTATGATAATTTAGAATCCGATCATGAGGAGCTAGTGTCAAAATTGAATGTCATTATAAAAGAAAATACCATGCTTAAAGAAAACAATGACATGTTAATTTTGGAAAATGAAAAATTAACCACATCTATAACTAGCTTATCTCATGAAAAGGATAATGCCATGTTAGAAGTAGAGAACATAAAAAATGATACTGCTTATTTTATAAATAACTATTTATGTTCCACTTCTAATAAAAATGCATATGTGCCTAATGATGATTTGAATCTTGTGAATAAACGCATTTCATCTTTAGATTCAACTTTGAAAACATGCATCAATAATCATAAGAAGCTTATGAATATGTGTGCCAAGACTAAGTCAAAATCATCCACTCATTATGCACACATGTATAGCAAAACTTATAAGTGTTCAATTTGCGGCCGTCAAGGTCATTTAGCTAAGTTTTGTTATGATGCACACAAACATAAGAATTCTAAGGCTCCTTGTGCATCTCATGCAGCTTCTTCATCTTGTACACTTACACATTCACATGCCCATTCTCACAAAGTTCATCATAAGCATGCTAGTGTGTTCAAGTGTGATCATTGTGGTCATTTTGGTCACTTCGAAAAATATTTTTTTGATTTGAAAAAATTTCATTTGCCAAATGTTTCTAGTAGACCACATGTTTTTAAATGTGATGTTTGTGGTAGATTTGGCCATTTTGCGAAATTTTGTTATGATTTAAAAAAATATTCAAACTTTGTAAAATTTTTCAAGTAAACCACCTTTGTTTAATGATGTTTCTCATTTGCAATATAATTTAAAAGAAAAATCTTTATTTGCAAATGATTCCGTACACAAGCTAATGGTCCACAAAAACAAATAGATCTCTTTCATTGCACAAATTGTAATCAGAATGGTCATTTGCAAGATTATTGTTTTGACCGTGCATCATATGCACACAAGAGGGTTCATAACCCTATGGCTTTGAGCTTAAATGATAGGGGTCATGTCACTAAACCTTTTGGTACCAAGATTACTTGGGTACCAAAACAAATTTGATTTTTTAATCAAGAATTTTAGTGTTTTTCTTTTTCTTTTTCTTGGATTTAAAAAACATGTTCTAAACTTTTTATATGAAAATAATTTTTTAATTGATCAAATCTTTTGTTTTCATGATTACCTTCGGAGTTATTGGGTGTTTATTCCCAAATCTTGTTTACCGGATGCTAAAATATTTATAGGGGTTGATACTAGCTCAATAGCTAGATATAATTGCCTCTCTTGATTTTTTTTAAAAATCAATGATGTTTTGGTTTTATGTGATTGTGGTTGATTTATGATTTTATTTGGTTGATTTGTTTTCATTCGAAAACTCTTTTTGCATGATTCACATGTTATTCTCTCAATTGTTTTTATAAATCTATTTTTACGTGGTTTTTATTTTTTGTGTTAATGAGACACTATTTTCATATTAACATATTTATATGTTTTCTCGTTATCTTTTTGTATGTGAGTGGTGTTTAGCATATTTTTTCATTTATGCTTGCTCACATATTTGCCATGATCTTTTATTACCTATATTCTATATGGCATTTTGATAAGGGGAGCAATCCCTATATCTTTCTTTGTCGTATACTCACCCATGCATATTGATAGGGGGAGCTTTCGCTCTCTTCATCCTTTTTGTTTCCTTTTTGATGTTGTCAAAGAGGGAGAAATATTATGAGTATATTCTTTCTTATTTATATGCATGATATATTATACTTTGTATATTCATTTCCTTTAATGCATATATCATTTTTGTAAATTATTTGTCATCATCAAAAAGGGGGAGATTGTTGGCCTTCTTGTTTTGATGATGATTTAACAAACAATTTACATCTAATATTGTTTGTCTAGTGTTTGTGTTTTCGCATTTATTCTAGGCAAACAACGAGTTAGAGGTTGGATGGATTGCGTCATAACGATCATATCCAATGGAGGTTGGCGGAATTATAGAGTGAAGCTTATGCAATTCAAGTTCAAGATCCAAGTTCAGCTTCATCCGCATAGTGTACCAAGTCAAGCTTATTGAAGATTAAGATCGTCTTGGGTAACTTAGTTTAGGTTTTATATTATGTTTGTTAAGTACCTTAAGCTCAATATCATATACACACACGTATTTGGTTTCTATGTATATATAGTTATATATATACATGCATGGTTTTGGGTTTTCATGTTTACAAATATGAAATTATATATTTCATATTTATTGTTGTGATTTGGTTTAACTACTTAGATATGAAACAAATATATTTTTATATACATACTCCTATGTTTCATTTTCTAATGTATTTGTGAAAATATCATATTCTTAGTTTATAGACTTAACAATCATTATATACATCCTTTATTAAGTCTACAAAATCATTTTGTATTGTTTCAAAACATGGTTAAGCTAAATTGTCACAATTCATATGTTCACATTTTCATGTTTTGGACTATTCTGTAAAACGATAATTTTTCATAAATGGGAAATGCAATTTGGAAAATTCTTTTTGTAATATGTTCATTTACATGTTTATATACATTTCCGAAAGTTTCATTATTTTTGGACTTCGTTTGTTATTTTTAACATATTTATAAAAGTCTCAAAATAACAGTTTTTATTTAGTATCTATTTGCGGTCGACCGTCCTGAGTTCAAAAACTCAGTTTATGTTTTATTGGCTCACGGTCGACCATGGCGATCGACCGTAGCAAGTTCAAAGACCTTCGCGGTCGACCGCAATGGTCGACCGTCGCTTGTCCAGAGCCATAGTATTGTTTTTTATTGCTCGCGATCGACCGCCGAACAGTCAAATCTGTTCTAACGGCTAGTTTCCAGAGGCGTTGCTGAGTTGGTTTTTTGGTCTTTTCTTAGCTTTCTCTTGGCTTTGGGGTTTCTATGAATACCCCCTTATACCTCAGTTCTAGAATTGAACCAAGAAGTTTTTAAACAAGTTTTAAACAAGGGTTTAAGTGTGTTTTAGTGTTTGTTTGGTTTGTGAAGAAGTTTTCACAAGTGGAGGAGATCATCTTCTTGTTTGGGCTTCAATCTCCATCTCTCCATCTTGTTATTCAGAGAAGAATCTCTAAACTCATATCTAGCTATTTATACGTTTGATTTACATTTCCATAAGTTAGCATTTGTATCGAGTTTAGTTTGATTTTGATTTACTCATTGTTTACACACACACCCACTTAAGCTTTTAGTATTTACATACATAGTATATTAGGGTTGTGAGAGATTGTAACATTGAGTATATGCTTAATTGAGTTCTCATCTATTATAGAGAACAAATTTATTATTTGTTACAATTGTGAGATTGTATAGTTTTCGGTTAGCTAGAAAACCGAGTGTGAGGAGTGTACGTTGATCGGTGAACGTTAAAAACCGACATTGTGAGTGAGTGTATACGTTGATCGGTGAGCGTTGAAAACCGACATAGTGTGGTTGTAAACGTTATTCGGGTGAGCATAGAAAACCCGGTCGTGATAGTGGATTTCTCCCAGGGAGTGGGGAGCAGAGACGCAGGACGGAAGGTCCGAACTCCGTGATCATATTGCTTGTTTGAGTTTGGCTTAGCACACTTATATTTGTTCATCTTTATAGCTTTTCTCTCATTGTTTATTTGATACACTATATCATTGGTTTATGTTACCCTTGTGTTTGCATATCCTTGCATATATCATATAGTATACCTCTTTGCTAGGATATATCACCTTGTATATATTGCATATTCTTGCTCATAATTAGTTGTATATCTATCTTGCAAGAATATATTTGTTAATTAATTTTAATTGGCATAAAATCGGATTAGATTAGCATAAGACCCTAATCACCCCCTAGGGTCTAACACTCTCTGCTCTAAACGAGCCAACTCTAACTCTTTTCTGGCTTTCGCTGCAGCCGAAACATACTACTCATCAAACAGATATATAAAGGTCTCCCATGAAACCGTCATCCTCTGCTCTAGGGTGAAACGAAGCCTATACCATTCTCCTGCATCACCTTTGAGGCTGAAAGCCGCTAGCCTCTGCTTCTACATAGTGTTGACATTCAACATGTCCACGATGTTGCTCACATCCTCTTTCCACTTGTGTGCAGCAATGGAATCCGTCGAACCATGAAACTCAGGTGCTTTCAACTTCTGATACCTCTCAACTAAACAAAGCCAAGCCTCCTGATCAGCTGCTCTGTCCTCAACTGGTGGTGTCGATGGGACCACTGGTGCCTTCTCTGGTACTTCGTCTCGAATTTGTGACTCCTGAATGGGTGCCTCTTCATGAATGGAAGGCTCTTGACGAATCTGGGCTGCTAACTGCTCCTCAATAGCCGCTATACGAGCTGCCAATGATGCTATGAGATCCACTAGATACTGCGTAGCCTGCTGTGGCTCGGGTTCCCTATCTTCCTGCTGAACTCCCTGAGCACGAGAAACTCGGCGTCCACGACCTCTTCCTGACATCTATAATTCCAAAATAGAGCTTATTGCGCAGTGAATTGGATCTCAAGCATGAATGATATAACATATACCAATAAGTAAATCGTATCACATATATCTCATATCATGCTTTATTATTCAAAACAAATAGATCATCATAAAAAAATATTAGGTTTTTCGCGTACATATATAGTACGTCCTCACTCATGCTAAGGATTCCTAGCGGACTGTATACATGATCCCTAGGAAACTCTATCCTAAACTCCACAATATGACACATGAATGATCCTAAGGATATTGGAACTAGAGCTCTGATACTAACTGTAACGCCCCAGGGTTCACACAAGGCTGCAGTCCCAGGTGAATCTCGGGTTGTCAAACTTGCCAAGCACCAACTCCATGCTACGACATGTTTTACCATCACAATCATTATCTCTCTAGTGGAAACAATAAATAGATGAAGGTACAGACAGGTAAATAATCAAAATCAAGCAACACTAAAAATATACACAGAAGAAGCATAAGAAATATTAATAATGAGCCTAACCCAACTAGAATGAAGTAGATGTTTCACTGAGTCTGAACTGAATCTCAAATACAATGAGTCAAATAAACCAAGTCTCACAATAGCTCTCAATTCTAAGAAATAAAATACCAATCTAGAGTCTAAAAATAATCAACTTCATGTGTTTCGCCGTCGACCGTGGCGATCGACCGGGCTGCGGTCGACCGTGACAATAGATCGGACTAGGATTTTCCAGTTTCTATGTGTTTGGCCATTGTGCATGTTTCGACTCTTTCCTCTCTTATGTATGAACTCATTCATACTCAAAACACATGGTATTATATTGATATACCATTTACTGATATTTATCATACTAAATATCCACATATCATAATTTATCACACATAAATTATCGTGGTTTTACATTTATTTAGATAAATATATATGAGAATAATGTTTTTTATCTAAATCTGTAGGTAACGAAGAATTATCGAATAAGAGCATAAAGAACCACAATAAATCATTTTGAAGCCAATATTGAAGCCTAGAGGAAGCCCAAAGAAATGGAGTCAATAAGTTAAACAGAAAATGAAATAAAATCTATTATAAACTAATCGATGAGCTAATCGATTAGGTCATAATAGAAGCATATTAATGGTTTATTTTAATTTCTTGGAGCCCAAGTTTGATTCAAGGTTTGTTGTCGATTGTTGTAGGCTATAAATAGGGATGGCGAGAGTGAGAGGGAGAGGTTTAGAGATGTAAAAAGTTTATAAACTCCATTTTATAGAGAAGGGTTACTCTTAATAGAAAAGACCTTTTAAATTGTAAATTTTTTATTTACAATAAATAAAAAAATTATCTTTTTTTATTTTCTTTCTTCTTCTTTGGTGATGAAGATTTGCTTTTAAACGGGCTAACCCCTTACAACGTAAGTCTTCATTTGATCTTTTTATTTTCTTGCTTAGTTTTTACACGTTTTAGGTATTTAATTTTAGTTTTTAATTTCATGTTTGATAGATTAGGTTCATTACTTTGTAGGGTTGATTTATTTCATACTTTGTAGTCTAGATTTATTTTCTTGCTCTTTCATTGCTTTGCAATATAGAATTTCTTTCTTTCTTTATTTGCTTTGTAATTTAGGTTTATTTTCTTATCTTTAATTTTTTCTAGTATGGATTTTCTTCCTTTGTTTTTATTTTATAATATGAGTAACTTATTTTTGTAGAAAATTTAGGATTAGATGAAAATGATTTAATTTGTTTTTAGTTTTTGAGTTACTCTATTTTGTGCTTAAAATGATCGTGTTTAGGATAATAACCTAGAGGACTAAATGGAATAATAGTCTATAATTTCTTTGAGTGATTTGATAGGTTATGCTTATTCAATAAGGTTACTATCTAGTTGTTTAACTTTATTTAGGAATTGTGATATTGTTTGGATGTGAATTTGATAGGTTATGCGCTCATTTTGCATAACTTCATAGTCTATACTTAAGAATTCTAAAGTAATATGAGAATTAAAGAGAGTAGCTCTTAGTTCTAAATTGAAATTAACTAGTAGATTCAATCTTCGATTTCTAGTTTTTTCTCTTGATTTGATCCATCTTTTCAATTGTTTCTTGTTTCAATTTCTTATTTTGAGTTTCCTCTTTGTTTTTTAAGGGGTTTTTAGTTCTAGCCCCATTTGCTTACTCAACTTTACCTATAAACCTAACCATTATTGCTTGTATCTTTAAACCCAATTATCTTTTTATATTTGTCTTTAAACCCAATTTTCAAAATACAATACTTGCATATGTGGGCCTCCTAATTTATTTCTTAAATTCTAATTATACTCTTTCAGTTTATCTCATGTGTCCTTCATTAAGTGGGCCCCTTTAAAAAATTTAAAACTTAAGAAAATGAAGAGAGAGAGAGAGAGAGAGAGAGAGAGAGAGAGAGAGAGAGAGAGAGGAATGGGGTTGTTCCTTGTTTCTCTCCCCTCCCGCGCCTAACCACATTAGGAGAGAAACAGAGGGAACCCACCATTTCTCTCTCTCTCTCTCTCTCTCTCTCTCTCTCCCCCCCCTCCCCCTCCCTTTCTCTCTCTCCATTTCTCAATTAACTCCTCTCTCTCATCCATTATTACTACATTCTTCCACTCTTATAAACTCATCAATTAATTTTCACTCACTTATCAATCTATCAATTAATTCTCAACTTCATTAATGTGTAGGGTGTGATTTTCGTGGATATTCATCACTTTCTTAGCAATTAAAGGTATAATTTTGCATTTTACTCAACTACCAAGTTTATAGTATTAATTTCTCATTTTATTCATGACAATTATTTCACATTGTTATTCATGAATTCATAAAAATTAGTAAAATTTGTTATATTTGATAAAAATTTAAGTTAAACTTGATTTTTAGTCAACCACTCATTAATTTCACATAATTTCACATTATTATTTCACATTAATTATTTCACGTTAATTTCTCAATTTATTCATGAAAATTATTTCTCAACCACTCATTTTATTGTTAGTTAAATTTGATTTTAGTTGTCTATCTTTGATGAATTTTTCTTTAAATTTGTTTATTTTTAGTGACAAACATAGATGGATGAAGAATTGTATTGTGCATTGACGGATTTTAGAGGAAATAATCACTTTTTAAAATTAAATATCAATGGGAGTTACAAAGATTTGCAGTTGTAGTGCAAAGTCTAATTGCTTGTAGTGCAAGCATGATACACTTGACTTACCAAGTACCTCACACACAAGAAGTTTATGTGCGTGTATGTGATGATGATGATGTCTCGATAATGTTCAATATACATGGAAGTTGTAATGAGAATATAGTTATCATGAATGCTGAGATGAATCGAGAGAATATTATTTAGGCAACAATCTAATTAAGTCCATATAAGGTAATTTACACTTTTACTATACTTTTATACTTTTAGCATTAATTCTAAAGTTCTCACTTTTTTTTAACTATTGTACAATTTTCTATGCAGAAATCCATACATCCCCTTTAGTGAAGAACATGTTTCTTATTCACAAAATCCTTCGTCTTCACGAAATATGTCCGGGAAAGTTAGGAGCTGTAGTATGATTCCTCTTGGCACAATGCAATTAGAAGTGTTGGTCAAGAATTTGATGATGTTGAGCATTGTCAGCGGAGTTTATGTAATTACTCTATTGCACGAGGGTTTAACTTCGTTTTTGTAAAAATTGAACACAAATGAGTGATAGCAAAATGCAAGGCTGTTGTTTCTGTCAAAAGTTGCTTTCATTATCATCAAACCTGTTACACCATTTATCAATTACAAGTTCGAAGAAAACAAAGAAAAGTTAATCTTTTTATAAGATCCTCTTACAATGAAAAATAAGATTACAACTTTATCAAACAAAACGCAGAGGACGTTTATCACATGCTGCTTTGCGTGGAATCTTTGCCTGTGTCGGGGACGCGTTAGTCTGTGAACCGCCGCGGATCAGATCCGGTTGATAAGTTTGATTAATGCTCTTGTTTCACGAATGAAACAATTGCGGCAACGATAATCACAACCAAGCGGGATTGTGGCTTTTCTCGAGATTAAAACAAGATTTAATCCGGAGGAAGGAGGGGGAGAAAATCTCAAATCTTTCGAAGGCTTTTTCTTTATGAAAAAGTTCACCAAGATTCACTGATTCTCCTCTGAAATTCATGGTCTACTGTTTAATTGGACAGCACCTCGCCCTCAGATTTCAGATCCTCTCAATTGAAGACCCTGGGCTTCTATTTATAGCCTTTTGTCGCCGCATTTTCTGATAAGATCAAGTGTTTTGACGTCATCTGTCATTGATAACCGCCTAGGCGCACTTAAGGATAACTTCAAAACAATTGGGAAGGTCATGGGATGTAAGAATTCTAATAAAACATCGAACTCCGTGTTTTGGGAGGTTAGAGAGGCCCAAATAGTCGTGGTGACTCGGAGCTGTGCGAGTCACCATTTGGTGACTCGGCGCTATGTGAGTCACCATTTGGTGACTCGGTAGTATGCGAGTCACTTAGCCAATTATCATCTTTTTTGACTTTTTTGGCTGTTTGTCATTCCTTCGGTTCGCTTGCTCTCTCCTTTACATGTGTTTCGTGAATTTGTTGAGTTGTGCGCTTTTACCGATTCTCTTAATGCTTTTCATCATCGTCAGAAAAACTTCTTTGACTTGGATGATATCATTCATCATCTTCTCTTTGTCTTGAACTACGTGTGGGAATCTATAGGTAATTTTTGATGCCTACAGATACCCCCTCCAAAGTGTTCCAGTCTTGTTTCTTTTATAGAAGAGGCTGGGATACTTTGGACATGATAAGCCCAACCTTTAATCGGTGTGACAAGACCTGCAATTGGTTTCTAATCTCGGCTTCTTCAGTCTTTGATCTTATCCAGTATTTTGTCAAATAGATGAAGTTCTTTTAGTACTACGTTTATCGTCTGACCGCTGTTGAAGTCTTAAACTGAGACTGGTGTGTAAATTTCTGGACTTAGCTCGTGCCATCGAGGTGACTTTGAACTGATCATCTTCGTCGGAGTTCATATACGAATGTGATTGAACTCCCTAGAATCATCCTCTAACCCGGGATCTTTCCTTAGCCTTATTTTGGTGAAATCATCGACGCGTTGACCGGCATCAACCTTTACGTTGATTGGCGTTAACCTTTGCTGTAATATGTTGACCGGCGTTAACACAGTTTATACTCGTACGTTTACTGGAGTTTACACAGTTTAAGCTCTTAAGACATTAGAGCGTGGCGGTCCTGAATTTTGGGTTGTAGGACCAACTGTTAAAGCTGATTCAACTTCATGTATGGATCATGTCCTAAAGTTTGTTAGATGCTCAAGTCATGAGACCAACTAATAGGGGCTGGTGCGTCAATGACTCTCACATTTATAAGATTTTTGGCAAACCCTCAGCCATCAACGGGTTTGATGAGTCTTTACTGACTATCGTTTGAGTCGGGCTAGCATGTGAATTGTCTAAATCCGTTTCACATGTAATGTTATGCTAATGGAATGAACTCCCTTAGACTTAGTGCTATGACTTTGAATACATAGGCTTTGTCTTTTTTACGGGGGTAGACTACCCGACAACGCGTGTTAGGCGCTGACTTATCCCTACTTAGGCTTGGGGATAAAAGTCCCCAGACTTGGATTTTTGTGTCTTCTTCAATCGATGAAAGACTAAACCGACAACGCGTGTTAGACGTTGACTTATCCCTGCTTAGGATTCGGGATAAAATTCCTCGTACGTGTAAGGCATGAATTATGGGAGTTGAAAAAGTAGTGTCTTCTCTTGGGGCAAAGACGAACCTGATGCTGGAGAGAAAAAAAATTTATATTCTATCCCCAGGTCTTGTTTACGGTAAAGACGGACCCAAAACGAGAGAGGAAGAATTTTATATTCTATCTCCCAAAGCCGAAGAGGAAGAATTTTATATTCTATCTCCAGTTGCGAAGGAAACTCGAGGTGGGATCTCCACCGCCAGAATCTGGAAAGGTAAAACTAGGAGTGGGATCTCCACTCCGAGAATAGGAAAAAAATCAGATAATCATAACTATCAGAAGGTTTAATTACCGAACTAAAGGTGAATTTCTCGTTTAACGAGAATGAATTGTGGTTTTGGCCCTGAATGTAGGAAGGTTTGACCAAGTGGGAGTTTGAGGCGACCCTAATTGTTTAAAGGTTTGATCGTTCAATCAATGGACCTCTCATTTATGGAAGGAATCAAGAGGGAATTTTGGTTACGGCCCTAACTGTTTAAAGGTTTGACCAAGATGGGAATTTGAGACGACCTTAACTATTTAAAGGTTTGATCGTTCAATCTTTGGACCTCTCGTTCATGGAAAGAATCAAGAGGGGATTTTGGTTATGGTCCTAACTATTTAAAGGTTTGACCGAGGGGGAAAGAGGATGAGAGCTTTTCGTTTATCGAAAAGGAATATCGGCTTTGGCCATAACCATTCGATGGTTTTGACCAAGAGGAGGACTGAGGCGACCCTAACTTTTATAGGTTTGATCAAGTGAGTGTTGGAGTACAAATTATAGTGGGGTGTTGTACAAATCACTCAAAGGGAGTTATGTGAGGGAAGATTGATCCAACGAAGTGATCAAATCTCGTCTCAACAAAAGAGTGTTCGGAAATCATAGTTAGAGTTTGGTGTTTATCACTTCGTTTGTAATGACCATGTTATCCCTAATAATATTATATTTAACATTCTTCCGGGAACTTCCCATTATATAAATTATCCACCCCCAGCTTTCTTTGAAAAACTAGGTCCAATGAGGAGCACGTTGTCCTCAGTTGCATGTTCGAGTTATCCTTAAGAATATAAAATTCTCTAGGAACTTCCTGTGAAAAAAAGGAAACAATTTAGACTCATATACATGTTAGAGTATTGAAAAGTAGATTATACTAGTATACTCTTCGGAGTGATGAGAAACAGTTTATACTCGTATACTCTTCGGAGTGTGGAGAAGCAGTTTATACTCATATACTCTTCGGAGTGTTGAGAAGCAGTTTATACTCGTATACTATTCGGAGTGATGAGAAACAGTTTATACTCGTATACTCTTCGGAGTGTTGAGAAGCAGTTTATACTCGTATACTCTTCAGAGTGATGCACCGTCATTCGGCTTATTCTAGCTTTATGGCGCCAGAGTCGATTAAGGCTTGAATCTTGTTCTTTAGACCAAAACAAACCTCAGTAGGATGGAGAACCCTCCTGTGGTACGCATAGTAGTTTGGGTCCGTAATCCTCTTAGCTCCCTCCTGATCTTTAATAGGTGCTAGCTCAATCTCGCCGTTATTCAGGAGGTACTCAAAAATATCTGGAACTTCCTCGTCCTTGAAAGAGTACTCTTTTTGGAGTCTCGGATCTGGAGACTTTTGCTGCTTTTGAGGTTGTTGTTGTAACGTCTGATTTTTATCAGCAGCAACCACAGGCATTGACTGCTATCTTCTTTCGGTCTTCTTCCTTCTGAGGAAGTGTTCGACTTGTTCGCCGCGCACCTTCAAGTCTTTCCATGTCTTGGACGGGTTTAATCCCATAACTTACAACACATTCAAAGAGAGGTTGTTGTGACAAGTTTGTAGGATGAATTCCTCCGTGATCGGATCTCGGCAATTTATCGCCTTGCTCCGGAAGTGTTTGACAAAGTCGACGACCGTTTCCCCGTCCTTTTGTTTCTCCTCGAAGAGTGTCCTGGTGGATATCTCGACGTCGTCATCAAAGAAGTTGCCGAGGAATGAGCTTTCCATATCATCCCAGATGTTGATGTTTCCAGACTTGAGACGGCGGTACCAATCAAAAGCAGGCCTACGGAGGGTGTCAACAAATGATCGTACCATCAGAGGTTCATTGCCTGAAATAACCCCCAGGTGGGACTTGAAGTAAATCAGGTGTTGAGTGGGTGAACCTCTTCCGTCGAATGGCGTGAAGTTAATCAGGTTGAAGTTTGCTGGATATGGAATTAATTCCCATTCCCTTGGATAAGGTCGTGGAATACCGGTCTTCTTTACCTCTTGGGCAGACATCAAGGCATCGATCTTGCTTTTAAGATCTTTCATCTTGAGTCCCTCACTTGTATCTTTCTTAGAATGATCCTGGGGGGAAATGACATATAGTCCTCTTTTGCATTGTTATTACCTGAGGGACCACCCCCAGCATTGTTGCCAACAGGAGGAGCATCAATTATGATATTCTCGTCTACTTCCTGATCACTATTGAGTTGGTTAGGATTATTACGACGGCTAGACTCTCCCTGCTGATTTGTCAGCATCGCGATTTGTTGGTCACGCATTTACCTTATCTGCTGCATAACCATCTCCATTTTAAATTTAAAATTCTCTTTCTGCTTGGTTAAAGTATCATCGAGAATCTTAGCCATCTGTTCAGTGTTGATCATAAGCGACTCGTAGGATTGTCCTGCGCTAGATGACGTATCATCGGAAGCTAATGCGGAACAAGCATCTAATGTTTCATCGTCTGAGGACTGTGACCTCCTGGGTCTAAATCTGATAGTTCCAGACTGCAACCAAGTCATGCGCTGAGACACTTCTGCAAAAGGTTCAGGACTGAAGCATCGTAAGGACTTGCCTTTGTCCACCATGTTGATAGTTACCTGAGGAAACTCGTCACCTAAGTTGGTCTGCCTTCTTTTGTGGAAACGCCTTGTATTTGGTTTGGATGTTTCAGTAGAGACCCGTTCGAATACGGAGATCCTCCGGGGAGCGGTCTCGTGGTAGCTGCATTTTGACAACACTGCTTTGAAGATTTTTACGCACGGACAGTAAGAGTCTGTTTCTCTGGTATTTTTCTACCGAGATTTGGTCGTACCCCCAGTCTGATAGTATAATTCATTAACATGATTATCAGAGTAACCTATCATACGCGGGTGGTATCTTCCAAGTCTATCATCGTCATCTCCCAACGAACACACTTCTCTGGTGTTATCAAGAGTCGATCGTTTGGAATTGCGTGATTCTAAATGCGAGTCCTCCACGGGCTCTTGGACTTCGACTCGCAATCCGAGGTAAGTGGTTACAGGTAATTTCTTAGCACGAGAGATTCTAAATTTGTTGGGAGGTATACATAACCCCCAGTCTGATGAGTTCTTTGGCTTTCATTCGCTGAAACCAAACGTTCTTTAATCGGAGTTTTACCTCGATCTTCGTGTAAATGACCGAGATGATATGTAATCTTCATTTTGAATTTTGACAAGTCCATACTATCATGAAGCTTCAATGGGGGTGTGGAACTTGTTGCGATGGGAACCGGGGCCATTGAAGACTCAAAAAAGATTGCAGAAGGTGAAATTGGAGCGAAACAGGACTTGGTGGCTTGGAAGTGGGCGAGTCTCCATTTGGTGACTCGGGCTCGGCCGAGTCTCCATTTGGTGACTCAGCCTTGTCCGAGTCAGTACGAGGCGGTTTTCTTTTTTTGACTTCTTCGGGTGTCTTTCTACCCTTTTTTCTCCATACTTTGTGTAGTTTTGGTGGTTCTTAGGCTACCTCTTCCTTCTGTAGTTTCTTGGCTTCTTGCATAAGGATTCTTGCATGCACAAGCAATGCATGGTGTTTCTGCATGCGTTCCTCAAGGGTTGAACAGGTCCTTTTAACACGGATCCACTCATCCGCTGCTGGTTTGGAGGAGAAGGTACTCGCTCGCTGTTGTGGTGTTTGGCACCTCCTAGACCTCAAGTCCGCCTCATAACGGATCCCGTCAAGTGGTTCTAAGGCCTTGGCGAATTGGCGTGCTAGGCGTTGACGTCGTCTTTGCCGTGCTCTCTTTGACAGAGTTGGCGTGCTTTTAGTAATAGGCTCCTTGATCAAGGAAAGGTTCAGACCTGAAGACCCAACTTCTTCAGACATCGTAGGAGCACTAGGGGATGAAACTGCAACAGTAATGGTGTAGAGCTTATCATCTTGGGTCTTCAGATCTGAAGACCAACAAACTTTCATTGTGGAAGAGGTCTTCTTGCTCTTTTGAGGGGAAGATGATCTGGAGGAAGAAGACATATACTCCTCATACTTTTGTTGGTCAAACTCGTATTCGACCTCTTCATCAATTGGGATGAGAATCCTTGGTTACGACACTACAGCCTTTGTAGAAAGGTCGTCGGCTCCCACTGTGATCGCTAGTTTGTTTCTGTCAAAAGTTGCTTTCATTGACATCAAACCTGTTACACCGTTTATTGATTACAAGTTCGAAGAAAACAAAGAAAAGTTGATCTTTTTATATGATCCTCTTACAATGAAAAATAAGATTACAACTTTATCAAACAAAACACAGAGGATGTTTATCACCCGCTACTTTGCGTGAAATCTTTGCCTGTGCCGGGGACGCGTTAGTCCGTGTACCACCGTGGATCAGATCCGGTTGACAAGTTTGATTAATGCTCTTGTTTCACGAATGAAATAATTGCAGCAGCGACAATCACGACCAAGCAAGATTGTGGCTCTTCTCGAGATTAAAACAAGATTTAATCCGGAGGAAGGAGGGGGAGGTAATATCAAATCTTTCGAAGGCTTTTTCTTTATGAAAAATTTCGCTAAGATTCGTTGATTCTCCTCTAAAATTCGTGGTCTACTGTTCAATTAGACAACACCTCACCCTCAGATTTCAGATCCTCTTAATTGAAGACCCTGGGCTTCTATTTATAGGATTTTGTCACCACGTTTTCTGATAAGATCAAGTGTTTTAACGTTATCTACCATTGATAACCGTCTAGGCGCACTTAAGGATAACTTCAGAACAATTAGAGAGGTCCTGGGACATAAGAATTCTAATAAAACAACAAAATCCATATTTTGGGAGGTTTGGGAGGCCCAGATAGTCGTGGTGACTCGGAGCTGTGCGAGTCACCATTTGGTGACTCGGCGTTATGCGAGTCACCATTTGGTGACTCGGCGATATGCAAGTCACTTGGCCTATTATCATCTTTTTTTGACTTTTTTGGCTGTTTGCCATTCCTTCGGTTCGCTTGCTCTCTCCTTTACACGTGTTTCGTGAATTTGTTGAGTTGTGCACTTTTACCGATTCTCTTAATGCTTTTCATCATCGTCAGAAAAACTTCTTTGACTTGGATGATATCATTCATCATCTTCTCTTTGTCTTGAACTACGTGTGGAAACCCTTAGGTAATTTTTGACGCCTACAACTGCAAACTGTGAATGGATGGTTCATTGCACCCGTCGTAGAGATAATTATCAATTCTATGTAAAAAAATTGTAATTCCCATAGTGTATTATTTTCTGCATTCAAAGTAAAACGTAAGCCAACTTTAGTATCATATAAATATTATACTTTTTTCTTTACTAAACGAGCTACCATTAAGATAAAACATTAAGATCAAACACATGCACGGAGGAGAATAGGATATCCTACTTTAAACTTTCAACTCAAACTTGGAAGAAAGACCATGAATGAAGATACAATCCTATCATGAAGTATATTAACAATCCTATTACGAAGCATTTTAAATAAAAAGTCTTGCGCTCTCCAAGAACATGAATGATGTCTTGCACAAATTTGTATAGAGTGAGGTTAATGAAAGAGAGAGAACGAGATTGTCACCATATAGAAATATGACCATCACCATCTTTGATCCAACTTAGCATAGGGGTTATGTAGGTTTTGATTCTTCTTTCATGCAAGGAACAAGCAATTTAGTTGTTATTTACTATAAAGATAAGGGTAAACAAGGAAAAAAATGTTGTCAACAGAATTCATAAGCCAATGGAAGTTCTTAATCCTCAGTAAAATTTGTATTGTATGTGTCTTTCTCTCTCGTTTTCCTTTTTTTATGTGACAAGAAACAAATTTTTTTAATGTGATAAGGGTATACAGATTAAAAAATAATGAACTCATGCAATAAATACAATTGTCAAATAAGTTGGCAGTGCTTAAAAGTGATATACATGTAAGCCAATGAAACAAATCTGAAACTAGTGAATGGTGTGATGATTGATTTTGAGAATCCAGTGCCTAAAAGTGATATACATGTAACCCAATGAAAAAAAACTGTTAAATAAGTTTGGCCTGTTTGGTTGCATTTTTTTAGAGCGAAAAGTGGTGCAAAGTGGTAAGAACATGGGGTCCACGTTCAGCATTTAACATCTAGTTTTCTTCTGCACTTTGATCTATCAATTATCCAAATAGAACTTTAGACTGTTAGTTAAAACAAATGGAGAGATTTTGGGCTATTAGAGTAGAAATATATTTTTAAATGGAAATATTAAAAAGATTCATGAAATTGTTTTCATCGACTACTTCTCTCCACAAAATCTAACACACATGATTAGACTTTTTTAAATGTTTAGTCACATTCATCCTATCCATATATAAACACAAGATAGAACAAGGAAACAAAATCAAGAACTCAAGCCCTAGGGAGCTCACCAGCACGGGTGGAGCCAAAGGCAAGGACGGAGGCGTCGACGAGAGCGACAGAGAGGTCGGAGTGGAGGAGGAGGTGGCGGGCGATGGAAAGGCCAACGATCCCGTTGTCGATGATGGTGACGTCATGCTCCGACTTGCGTAGAGCGGCCACATGGGGATTTCACCTCGGTCAGGGTTTAGTGACGAGACGACGACGGACATGAGATAGACACGAGCTGAGAACGGGGATGAAGCGCCAAAGAAGGGGGAAATTGAGTTTTTCAGTTAGGGCTTAGAGATGAAAAGGGGGAAGGAGAGAGAGAAAAGTACTAGTTTAAGTGGGGGTATTGAAAGGGGTATTTTGGGTTTTTACTATGTTTGTGTATAAATACAAGTGCTCTACCGACTGTATTATGGAAATTAGGTTTAAAGGCAAAAAAAAAGATAATTAGGTTTAAGAATACAAATAATAGTAATTGGGTTTTGAGGTAAGGTTGCGTAAACAATTTGGGCTAGAAATAAAACCCTCTTTTTTTAAATTTCTCTCTCTCTCTCTCTCTCTCTCTCTCTCTCTCTCTCTCTCTCTCTATTCCCTCTAGTTTTAGCCTTTCACTTTTGTGACAAAACCCTCTACCCAAAATACATCACTCTCATTCTTTGTTCCTACATATTTCAAGAGCTCATTTATACCATTCTTTCTAATGCTTTCCTTCCCCGTAGATCAATATATTAAGTACTATAACTTGATTGTTGCACACTTACAATTTAGTATGTTTTTATTCACATCATATCCCCTCCCTTTTTCATCTCAATCTTTCGTTTGCGCTCCTAGGAAATTGATAACCCAAGTCGCATAGATCTGAAAACGAACGGAAGCCTGCTATTTGGAGAGTGACTTTCAACGGAACACCAGCTTAACCTAGTTCTAGCTTGACAGTTAAGTGCTTACTTCTTCTCTTTAAAGAATACCCACAATATATCATGCTATTCTACTAGAGGTTTGCAGATAATTACTGTAGGCGTCTAAAAATGCCTATGGGTGTCCGCACACAGCTTGAGATGGAGAGAAGACGATGAACGTCGTTATCCGAGTCTAAGAGGATTATCTGTCGTCGACAAGTGCATGAAGCGAAACGACGAACCAAGTGACATGCGCATATCAATCATCACGTGCGTGTCAATCAGTTTGCGAGCGTCAATCAACATGCACGGATCAATCAACACGTGCATGTCAATCAACACGCGCGTTAATCAGTTCGTACGCATCGGTCAACATGCGCACATCAATTAACACGAGTATGTCAATCAATACGCACGTCAATCAGTTCGTGCGCGTCGGTCAACAGTCGTGCATCAATCAACACACGCGCATATCAACTAATGCGCGTTCGACAGTCAATCCCGCAACGAAGCGTGCAAGTCAACAAGACGATCAAACACGCAAAACAGTGGAAAACACAAGTCTCAGAAGAGTCGGAAAACCTAGAAAGTATCAGGTTTCGGAACCCACGCCGATGCGGGACGGCCGAAACCGACCCGCACCAACGCGGGTCGGCCGAAACCGACCCGTACCAGTGCGGGTCAGCTTTGGCCACCCCGTGGCTGTGTGGGTCGGCCATGGCCGACCCGTGGGTTGGGTGGGTCGGCCAATGCCGACCCGCGCCCCCGCGGGTCAGCGCGACCCTTCGCGCAGATTTGACCCGGAAACACGTTTTTGACGGTTTCGACGGGTTTTCATGAGATCTTTTCAATTCCCGAGGTTCCTAACTGCCTAAATCATATCTCTAAATATGGTTAGGCCGTTATTGACTGAAGATAAGGCCAAACCACTCATTCTCATCCACATACCCCGCATCCGGAACCCTATAAATACAAACCTAGGGCCCCCTTTCAGCGGAGGGGATTATTATTCAAGACGAGGAGGTGCTGCCGGATTGAGAAGTCAAAGGAGCACGAATTTCAGTGAGGGTTGACAGATCTTGATGAGTTCTTCGGCATAAAGAAGAAGAGTTCGAGAGATCCGAAGCCCGTTCCCGTCCGCTCCTTGAGATCAGGCTTGGTCTTGATCTCGAGAAGAGTTCTGATTTCGCTTGGTCGATCTCAGCGCTTCAAATCAAATACTTCCTCGGCGAAGGTGAAGCTCTACCAAATTTTTAACAATCGGATTTGATCGACGGTCGTCCACGGATAAACCCCGGCATAGGCAAAGATCCCACGCAAGCAGAAGATCGATAAACGATCTTCCTGCGTTTGTTTGATAAAGTTATAAACTTTTCTTTATCAAAGAGTTGAGTACTGAAAGCGCACCAATCCTATCGAAGAGGGCACGTCAAAGGTGACGTCAACGCCTCTCGCGTCAGCTTGCTAAGGCTTTGGAGCCGATAGACGGGATCTGTTACGAGGCAGATCTGAAAATTAGGCAACGCCAAGCGCTCCAACAGCGGACAAATGCCCTCTCCTCTAAATCACCAACAAGTAAATGGGTACAAGTCAAAAGGACCCGTTCAACTCTTGAAGAGCAGATTAAAAAGCGTCGCGCACTGCTTGCGCACGCGCGAATTCTTGCGCAAAAGGCCAAAAGGTTGCAGAGGGGAGAAGTGGAAAAGAAGCCACAAAAACTGTACAAAGTTTGGAGGCCAAAGTCCAAGACGGCGGCCGAAAAGATTGAGAAAAACGGGTCACTTGGATCAGACTTTCCACTTCGCGGGTCACTTGGATCCGACCCTCCAAATCGCGGGTCACTTTGATCCGACCCTCTACTTTGCGGGTCACTTGGATCTGACCCTCCAAATCACGGGTCACTTGGATCCGACCCTCCACTTCACGGGTCACTTGGATCCGACCCTCTAAATCACGGGTCACTTGGATCCGATCCTCCACTTCGTGGGTCACTTGGATCCGACCCTCCAAATCGCGGGTCACTTGGATCCGACCCTCTAATTCGCAGGTCACCCAGATCCGACCCGCCAATTCGCAGGTCACCCATATCCGACCCTCCAAGCCGCGGGTCACCTAAATCCGACCCTCCGACCCAC
This sequence comes from Asparagus kiusianus, assembly GCA_022839385.1. Classification (NCBI taxonomy): domain Eukaryota; kingdom Viridiplantae; phylum Streptophyta; class Magnoliopsida; order Asparagales; family Asparagaceae; genus Asparagus; species Asparagus kiusianus. The sequence continues at coordinate 331,849 of BQKN01000544.1, forward strand.
GGGTCACCCGAATCTGACCCATGCCAGAGTCAAGGCAGAAGATGTTCTGCACCTTTGAGTTCCGCATCTACGGTGGAGCCCCGCGATGGTGTAGACTTGCCCCGTTTCAAGATAAGGATGGCGGATCGTCTGGGTCCTTTGCATAAGGATCAAGACAAGGTTGCGATCAAAGAACGCTTGGGTCTGGTGACTGAACCCCGAGCAATTATTCGAGCTGGGGGTCGTACATGGAAAACTTCTGTAATTGACCACCTCAGATGGCGAATTAAACTCCAAGAGCCCGTCAAGAGTTCGCGCTCACAAATGTGTGACTCTAAACGCGTGACTCTTGAGAATGCTAATAAAGCGGCAAACCCCTTGAAAGAAACGTATTCATTTGACGATGATAATGTTATACTAGGGGAGTTGTGCTAACACACGATAGGTTACTCCGGTCATCTGACCGATGAGTTGTACTAACAGGCTAGGGGTATGAACAAGTCTCGAAAGAGATATACCCGAGAAACAAAATCTCACTGCTCATACGCCGAACTAATCAGGGCAGTATTATCAGCGTGTAGCTACCCTAAGACTGCTCCGCAGAGGGTCTCGGTATTTGAGAGGATCTCTAACAAAGCGACTAAGTCCAAGCCAAGACGTCTCCGTAAGAAACGATCGGTCATTCAAGGTGACGAACCCCCAGAAGTTACCATCAATATGGTTGATAAGGGAAAATCGATTCGACCTTCTAGCTCTGACCCGCTTATATCGCATCGTCTAACCCGATTACGATCGTGAACTATTAGACAAAGAGATTACTAGAGAATGCAGAGGGGATTATCCTCCAATGATGAAGCATCAGATACCAACTCTGCAGTCGCTTCTGACTAAACGATGTCCAGCCCAGGACAATCGCACGAGGCATTCATGATCAATACCAAGCAAATCACCAAAATTCTCAAGGATGCTCTAACCAAGCAGAAAGAGGCATTCAAGATCGAAATAGAAATGGCTATGCTACGAATGAAGGAAGAGCACGATCGACAGATTCGGGCTCTTTCCAATCAAATTGGTGAATCCAACCGTCGCAACACTGCTAACCAAGCAGGTAGCTATTCAAATATGAACGAACGCCTCAATGCTGAGAACCCTCCCATTGATCAGAACATTGGGGATAATCCCACTGAAGACAATAACACCGAGGGTGGTCCTGCCAATGATGACAACACCGAGGGTGGCCCCGTTGTTCCTCTCACAAATCGTCCGAAGCATGATACAGACGAGGACGAAAAGATGAAGGATCTCGAGAGAAAAGTCAACGCTTTGATGTTTGATCAAGAGGTAAAAAAGACCGGTATTCCATGTCCTTACCCGAGAGAGTGGGATTCGATCTCGTATCCGACGAAGTTCAACCTGATTAACTTCACGCCGTTTAACGGGAAAGGTTCGCCCACTCAACATCTGATCTACTTTAAGTCCCACTTGGGTATGATCTCCGGCAATGAAGCCTTGATGGTTTGGTCATTCGTTGGCACTCTTCGTGGGCTCGCCTTCAATTGGTACCGCCGTCTCAAGTCTGGAAGCATCAACAGCTGGGACGACCTGGAGAACCTGTTCCTTGCTTATTTCTTTGATGATGACGCCGAGGTGTCAATCAGGACACTCTTCGATGAGAAACAAGAAGACGACGAGACAATCGACGATTTCGTCAAACGCTTCCGGAATAAGGTGATGAACTGCCGAGATCCAATCACAGAGACTTCATCCTTCAAACCTGTCACAACAACCTCTCATTGGATGTGTTGGAAATTATGGGAGTAGCGTCATCCAACACCTGGAAAGAGTTAAGGATGCACGGAGAGCAGGCTGAACGTTTCCTCAAAAGAAAGAAAGCCGAAAGAAGCCAACCGACGGCTAACCTTCCGAACTCAAACTTCGCCTCCTGTGGTAAGGGCAAGGCACCTGCAGCTGCTGTTGATGCTAATCAAACGTCACAACGGTAAACCCGGAGATAGCGAAACACTTCGGATTTGAGACTCCAAAAGGAGTACTCTTTCAAGGACGAAGACGTTCCAGCCATCTTCGAATCCCTCCTTAAAAATAACAAGATCAAGCTACCACCTATCACAAATTATGAGGAAGCTGATAACACTACGGATCCAAAGTACTGTGCGTACCACTGGAGGGTCCTTCATCCTACCAAGGATTGCTTTGCTCTCAAGAATAGCATTAAAACCTTGGTTGAAGCCGGCGTCATAACGCTGGGATAAGCCGAATGAGAACGGCAACACTCCAAAGAGTATACGAGTATAAACTGCTTTTCAATACTCCAATAGGTATATGAGTCTAAATTGTTTCCTACCGTTGACGGGAAGTTCCTAGAGAATTTTTATATATAATATTCTTAAGGATAACCCGGTCATGTAACTAATATAGTGTCAAACCCAGTTTCGTAAGGAAAGCTGGGGGTGGATGATTCATGTAATGGGAAGTTCCCGGAAGAATCCTAAATGTAACTTTCTTAGGGATAACCCGATCATTATAAATGAAGTGATAAACACTAAATCTCCACTGTGATTTCTGAACACTCTGTTGCTGAGACGAGATTCGATCACTTCGTTGGATCAATCTTCTCTCATAAAACTCTCATTGGTGTTTGACGACTCACAGTCTTTCACCACAAAATCCCACATCGATCAGACTAATTAACGGTGGGACCACCAAAATTCCTTTTGATTGAATGCACTCAAACGTTTGATGTGTCTGTACACTTAACATTGACAATTGTCAAACCTCTCCGTGTTAAGTATTTGTCACTTAACACCAGGAACCTCCTCTGAGTGATTTGTACAAGTCAACACTCCCACTATGATTTGTACTCCCACTCCCATTGTCTACCCGGTCAAACCTTCCTCCAGTTAGGGCCATAGCTAAAATCCCCTCTCGATTCTTCCAATGAACGAGAGGCCCACAAATCGAGCGATCAAACCTTCCTACAGTTAGGATCATCTCAAACCTCCTATTCAGTCAAACCTTCCTACAGTTAGAACCAAAAAAAAAATCCCCTCTCGATTCCTCCAATGAACGAGAGGTCCACCTTCAAATCGAGTGATCAAACTTTCCTACAGTTAGGATCACCTTAAACTCCCACTTGGTCAAACCTTCCTACAGTCAAGGCTAAAACCCTAATTCACTCTCGATAAATGAGAAACCCACCTTTTAGTTTGGTAACCAAACCTTTCGACAGTTAGGATTATTCGAATCTTTTTGATTCTCGGAGTAGAGATCCCACTCTTAGTTTCACCTTTCCGGATTCTTGAAGTGGAGATTCCACTTTGAGTTTCCTTTTGTGATTGGAGATAGAATATAAAATTCTTCCTCTTCAGTTTTGGGAGATAGAATATAAAATTCTTCCTCTCCCGCATCGGGTTCGTCTTTGCCCCAGGAGAAGACACCACTTTTTCAAACTCCTAAAATCCGTGCCTAACACGCGTGGGGAATTTTATCACGAATCCTAAGAATGGATAAGTCAGCGCCTAACACGCGTTGCCGGTCAGTCTTTTACCGTAAAAAGGACAAAAACCCACATATTCGATATTGTGGCAGGTTGTTATTCATGACACCAAAATCCGTGCTCCACACGCACGAGGAATTTTATCCCGAATCCTAAGTAGGGATAAGTCAGCGCCTAATACGCGTTGTCGGGTAGTCTATTCCCGTGATAAAGACGAAGTCTACGTATTTAATATCGTAGCACTAAAAGAGTTAACTCTTTTAGCACAACGTCATACGCGGAACGAACTTAGACAAATCCGCGTGCAAGCCCGATTCAAACAGTAATCGGTAAAGACACGTCAAATCCGTTGAAGGCTGAGGATTTGCCAAAAAATCCTAAGTCAGCGTCTAACACACGTTGCCGGTTAGTTCTTGACCATAAAAAGAGCAAAAGCGCACATATTAAACAGCGACGTGTATCAGACGTTGACTTAGAATTTTTAGCAAATCCTTAGCCTTCAACGGATTTGACGTGCTCTTACCGATTATCGTTTGAATCGGGCTTACATGCGGATTGTTTTAAGTCTGTTCCACATGTGACGTTGTGCTAAAGGAATAAACTCCCTTAGACTTGATGCTACGACTTCGAATACGTAGACTTTGCCATTGTCACGGGAATAGGCTACCCGGCAACATGTGTTAGACGCTGACTTATCCCTACTTAGGCTTCAGAATAAAAGTCCCCAGACTAGAATTCTGGTGTCTTCTTTAATCGGTGAAAGACTAAACCGGCAACGCGTGTTAGGCTTTGGCTTATCCCTACTTAGGATTCGGGATAAAATTCCCCGAGTGTGTAAGGCGCGAGTTCTGGTGTTATTAATAACAACCTGCCACAATATCAAATATATGGACTCTTGTCCTTTTTATGGTAAAAGACTAACCGGCAACGCGTGTTAGGCGCTGACTTATCCCTACTTTGGTTTCGGGATCAAATTCCCTATGTGTGTGAAGTACGGATTTTAGCGTTATGAATAACAACCTGTCATAATATTGAATATGTGGGCTTTTGTTCTTTTTACGGTTAAGAACTAACCTGTAACACGTGTTAGGCGCTGACTTATCTCTATTTAGGAGTCAAGATAAAATTCCTCACGTGTGTAAGCCGTGGATTTTGGCGTTATTAATAACGGCCTGCCATAATGTCGAATATGTGGGCTTTTGCTCTTTTTACGATGAAGAACTAACCGGCAACGCGTGTTAGACGCTAACTTAGGATTTTTGGCAAATTCTCAGCCTTCAACGGATTTGACGTGCCTTTACCGATTACCGTTTGAATCGGGCTTGCACGCGGATTTGTCTAAGTCCGTTCCGCGTATGATGTTATGCTAAAAGAGTTAACTCTTTTAGTGCTATGATATTGAATACGTAGACTTCGTCTTTATCACGGGAATAGACTACCCAGTAACGCGTATTAGGCACTGACTTATCCCTACTTAGGATTCAGGATAAAATTCCCCGTGCGTGTGAAGCACGGATTTTGGTAAAACTAAGAATTTTATATTCTATCTCCAGTCATAAAAGGAAACTTAAAGTGGGATCTTCACTTTAAGAATTCGGAAAGGTAAAACTAAGAGTGGGATATCCACTTCAAGAATCAAAAAGATTCGAATAATCCTAACTGTCGGAAGGTTTGGTTACCGAACTAAAAAGTAGGTTTCTCGTTTATCGAGAGTGAATTGGGATTTTGGCCTTGACTGTAGGAAGGTTTGACCAAGCGGGAGTTTGAGGTGATCCTAACTATAGGAAGGTTTGATCACTCGATTTGAAAGTGGACCTCTCGTTCATTGGAGGAATCGAGAGGGGATTTTGGTTTTGGTCCTAACTGTAGTGTAGACGGTAAAAATTATCGTCGCAAACGTGTACATGAATCCACCTGCGAGTTGGAACCGCCCACTCGGATCAAGGGCGGGCCTCACCCACGGTTTGGGCTCACTAGCGCGAACCCAAACCGCATGAGCCGCAAATCCGCCTACATGAGTCAAGGTCATCCAGACTCGCCTGTATGATCGACTCGCCCGCATGAGTCAAGATCATCCGGATTCGCCTGCTTACTCGACTCGCCCGCACTAGTCGAGAGCCAAAATTCGTATCTGGCAGCCACTATACTGCGTGCAGGGATGGGCATTCCCACTTCCCACGACGTGAAGGGAGGGAGCACAGTACTCCACACCCATCAAGTAGCCGCTCGTAGTACGAGTAGCCAGTCAAATCCATGTAGTCGCCAAATCTGCCTGCACGCTTACAAACGAAGCTCGCCTCGCCCGCACGAGTCAAGAGCTGAATTCGCCTGCAAACAGTAAGCTGACTAGACGTCCTTGAGTACTTGGCAGCTGCTACACTGCGTACAGGGATGGGCCTCCCCGCTTCTCGCAAGCCGCTACACTGCGTACAGGGATGGGCCTTCCCCGCTTCCCGCGCGATGTGAAGGGGAGGAGTACAGTACTCCGAACCCCTCAAGTAGCCACCTACAAGTACGAGTGACCAGTTAATCGCTAATTCCGCCAGCAGGAAGCCCGCCTCGCCTGCACGAGTCGAGAGCTGAATCCGCCCACAAACGGCAAGCTGGCTCAACCCACTTAAGTACCGTGCAGCCGCTATCTCACGTATAAGGAGGGGCCATCCCACTCCTCATGATGTGAAGGGAAGGAGTACAGTACTCCGAACCCATCAAGTAGCTGCTCACAATACAACCCAAGGCATGATACCTCCTGACGATACATGGTCATATCCCATGATTCAAGGAGCGACCAGGCCGTCTCTCCTCTATTTAAGAACTTCATCCGGCCACAGTGAAGGGTTCGACGGGTTCAACGAGTTCAGCAGTTGAGTGATCCAGAGTTCAATAGTTCACTTGCAGCTAATTGATCCATTCAATCAGCCTATCGAATCGCTAGCTCTTGACCCCCAAAGGAGTCGACGACAAGCTCTTTGCATAACCTTTGCATTGTAGCGTCTCCTCCTAGTTCTAGGCCCTGATCGCCATTGAGCTCGGAGATTCGAACTCTTTCAACTCAAGCTTCTACTGCGCACTGAACCTCACCAGCAATCTCGGTCGGATCGTCCAAGGGAAGCAGACTCGGTGCGAGAATCGAGCGAAGCGTTCTATAGCTACCGAAAGTCCACACGTTAAACAAGGAGGGCATTCCCTCTACTTCTGTTATAATTTTTGATTCATTAGTTTGTAATAAGTCATTCTTATAAATACAAATGAAATTCCCTGTTTTCAGGAGATCAAAATTTACACCTACAGAAGATGACGACCATAGTGGGAGGAGCTGTTTCTTCAAAAAAAATGGTGGTAGCTCAGTTCGAAAAGGTTGCTATCGGGATGACTGTGGAGTCCCTAGAGATCGAGTTCGACCAAGCCAAGTACGAGGAGTACTTGTTTTCTTCCTCCTCTGGTGGTGATGCGTCCCGCAAACGCCACAGAGTCGTGTGTAGAGGCCGACCTCAAACGGTCAAAGCCTCCGTGTCTGAGGGCTCTACGCGAGTCTCATCGAGGGAATCTACTCCCTCAAAATCAACCAAGGCCAAGCCAGAAGTCGAGAGCACATGGCGAAAGCCTGCCAGATGGGTCGCCAAACGGCCCTCGCCGACACCCGCCCCAAAATAAACGCCGGTTCATTCCGGCATAGACCATACTACCGTAGCCCACACGGACGCTCTTCTCTCTAGAAGAGCTCGCCAGCGGCGACGGCAGACACTTGCCAGACAGGAGGTCCAAGCCTTCGTCTCATACGATGGCCTAACCTATTACACAGGCCGGAAAAATGTTAGACGAAAGGGCAACTCGCCCGACACCGGAAGCCTCTCCAGATTAGGAGCGTCAACCGAGAGGGACGGGACCGCTCGCCTAGGTAGACTTCGCTTCTCAGGTCACATCCCTGATGCTAATAAACCACCCCGAGTGAACGAACCTACCCGAGTGGGCGAACCCTCGAGGGCTAGCGAGCCTCGCCGTGACTCTTTGGCGGATAAGGGTAACAAACGAGATGACTTTCGCCATAAAGACAAAGAAGTCGGTGACCCCTCACGAACCCGCCCGCATAAGCGAGGGGTTGAGTCTCGCCTAAACGCTAGAGTTCGCCCAGGCGCAAAGACCCGCCAGTCAGGGCAAACCCGCCCAACTCCAACACTTAAACATTCTACCCAGTGCTCAACGGGGGGTACGCCCAAAACCCCATGGTGCAATCACCCAGGCAACTCGTCTGACGGTGGGGGTTGTCGCCAATCGCCTACAGAAGACCTCCGGGGTTACTTGATTCGCAAGCGCACCATACATGAGGTGAATCCTCAGTGCCACTGCAAAAGGCTTATCCAAACGGTACTCGTCGACTACCAATGTATGGGAGCGGCAAAACCTTTGGTGTTCGAGAGGCTCTCTCGACAGCCCTCTCAACCGAGACCCTCTCGTCGAAGGCGTCGTCACCAAAAAGGATGCGTCGCCGACGATCGAGAGCTCCTATCCGCTACGATCAACGTGACGGACAAAGGCAAGGCCATCCTTTCTAGTTCTCAAGATTCGGACTCCTTCCCGGGACCTAATCCTCCGCTTGTCCAACGTGAACGAGACGGTATATACCGGCGCACTCGTAGTCGCACGGGAGTGAGCATTGGGTTTGATTATTCAACCTTAGCGCTTCCCTCCGACGGTGAAGACTAGACTCACTCAGCAGTGGCCACATCCCAGACATCGCACTCGAGTCAGGACACAATGGCGAGAGTACACATGGTTGAGCCCACCCACGAATAGACGGTGAGCCAAAAGTTTGAAGAGCAGCAGGCAACCATTGACTCCTTGTGAGAGATGTTAGAGCAGCTTCTGAACAAGAAGAAGAAGAAGAAAAGAACCCAGCGTACCTTACCCCGGCAAACAGGGAATAAGGAGTGGGTACTTCCTCACCATCCAGCGACCGAGGCGGAAGATAATATCGATCCACAATCCGATTACTCTTCCAAGACATCGCTAGGGACGTCGCATACTGGGGGTAGCACCCGCGACAAGAGGTTCAACGAGTTCCAGAACCAGCTCAACGCGCTGAAGCTCCAGCAGAACATGAAAAAGCTGGGGGTGGTCCGACCCTATCCTGTCAAATGGGATACAGTCCCATACCCGACGAAGTTCAAACCAATTAGCTTGGTGCAATTTGATGACAAGGGCTCGCCCTCGCAACACATCTATTATTTCATGGCATAGACCGGATTCTTTTCGGGGAATGACGCTATTCTCACTCGGCTATTCATAGGCACCCTCAAGGGGGTGGCCTTTGAATGGTTCCGCAAGTTAGAACATGGCTCTATCAAATCGTGGGCCGATGCCGAGAGGCTTTTCTTGGCCCGCTTCTTCGACGACGACACGGAGGTATCGATAGCCACCCTCCCCGCCGAAAAGCAACGGGAGTCGAAGTCGGTCAACGACTTCGTGAAGAGGTTCCGGAACCGATCAGTCCACTGTCGGGACCAAGTTTCTGAGTCCACACTAATCGAGATGTGCTGCAATAATCTCTCAATCCACATTCTATCTAAGGTGGGCGCGGTGGAAACCCGGACATGGAAAGAGCTTGTTCGTCAAGGCGAGCAAGTGGAAAACATGATCAAGAGGTTAGAGGCCAAAGAGTTATAGTCCAAGAAGGGAGCTGCGGAACCCGCCATGCTAAAGAATCCTCCTCGAATGAGAGGAAAAGAGATTATGGCCGTCGACTCTACCTCGGCACCGAAAACTGCTCAGATGCCGAGGTTTAAACAATTTGAGCAACGCCCTCCGTGGCAATACGACTTCAAAGAAGACCAGGTTATGGCGACATTCGATACTCTACTAAAGAGCAATCGAATTAAATTGCCAGAGGCCGCGAAACCTGAGGAGGCGAACAAGACCAATGACCCGAGTTACTGTACTTATCACAGGTTCCTTGGCCACCACACGTCTAAGTGTTACGTCCTCAAGGATAAACTCCAAGCCCTCTATAATGCAGGGGTCCTAAAGAAAGAGAAGGGTCAAAAGCAGGTGACCATGAATATGATCACCTTGAGCTTTGGGACAGATCTCCCAGAGGTCCAAGTTTCGGTAGGGGTAATTCATATCCCCAAGGCAGTCTTGAAAATCACTAATAACGACCTTCACAACCAACGAGGGAAGGGTTTAGTTCCCCAGACTCTGCCATCGGGTCAGGTAATGTGGGTCCATCCGGACCTCCTCAATGACGAACAATGGACCGCAAAGACCTCAAAAAAGGTTAAGGGAAAACCTTGCAACGTCGTCTCCGCTATCTTGGGTGGAGATAAGACAGCAGTGGCTGCCCCGACCGACTCCGAGGAAGAAACCACTGCCCTCGCCACGAGAACAGGGAGGGAATTCGCAAAAGAGTACCCCACAAGGACAGAGAACCCGGCAGGACCTCCCACGAGGCCGACCGCGGCAACCCCTCCCGATCCTTATAGGCCGAGCTCAAGCCGTCAGCCATTCCGATTCAATGTACTTGCGTAACTGAAGAGCATCCCCACGCGAATTACTATGTACGACCTCCTACGACTATCCAGTCCTACTCGGAAAGCTCTGCAAGAGGCATTGGCCGACTCGGAGGCCTTCTCCACCCGCTTCTCGAGGAAGGAAGACACGGAACGGGAGTGTGTGAGGTGTTGCCAGACCACCGAGAGATGGGTCCCATGCATCACTTTCACTCTCGAGGACATGCTCATCAAGAGCACATCTCACGATCGACCACTGTACTTCACGGGGTACGTTGGTTCGTTAAAAGTAGATCGAATTCAGGTCGACCCGGGGTCTGCATTGAGCATTGTACCCCTGAAGTTGATCAAACACTTGGGGATACCGCCAAAGCGTTTATCCTCGACTACCACAACTATCTTTGGCTTTAATGCTACGGGGACTCGGCCACTCGGCAAAATCCGCCTGAAATGTCTGATAGGCGACATGAAGACGGAGGTGACCTGCTATGTCATCGATGCCGAGCCGTCCTACAACGTGCTCTTAGGATGTCCGTGGATCCACGGTAACCGAATAGTCCCATCCATGTTACACCAATGCCTGAAGTATGTGGATGATTACGAGCAAGTGAAAATAGTAGTGGCTGACAAGCAACCCTTCAAGGGTGTCGAAAACTACTTCACAGACTCTCTGCTGTTTCAAGACCCCGACGATCCGCCGGTTGAGGAACTAGAGAGCGGCAACGAGGCAGATAGCGAGCCCGAGTACGGCGACAACCTAGTCCTGAATAACTTCGAGTCAATTATAATCGGTTACGAAAGTCACGATGTAACCAACGCTATTCAGGCGGAGGAAATTGTTGTGAATGAGAAGTTTAACTTTGCTTATTTGTCGTCTTGCTCCACATCCGAGGATGAGGCACCCAATAACCTGTTGTTAAAACTCTGCAGTGATCCCTCCCTGCACTTGCCCGTATGCTCGTCGTACGTCATGAAGGCACAAGCGATCAAGTCATCGCAAGCCGTACTCGTCGTGCCAGCCCAGAATAATTATCAAAAATATATTATCTTCGGTCGAATTGATCGCCCCTTACGTACACTATCGGATGAATCTGAAGACGAGGACCTCACGCCTCAGTTTTCGCAATACAGTCAACTCGCAAAACGCATGATGAGCGACATGGGGTATGACCGCACTCACTTAGAAGGCCTGAATTACGGTCGAGGACGCAAGACGGTCATTCGACCTGCTTACGTACCCAAAGGCAAACCCTCAAATTACTTCAACAGGACTCGGAGAGGCATAGGCTACTCCTCTTCCTTATCAGATTTGTGCTGTTATGCCAACGAAGACTCCGACTATGCATGTTCGGGAGATCAATCGTCGACAACCTCGGCATAGGACTCAGACGTCAGCGTAAGGGATTTGTTCGGCGACCTCATGGTCAACATGGCTGCGATTGATCTAGCCGAAATGGCGGAGGATGGACAGGTCCCGCTTTATGACGAGACATGGGATCGCCACGTCTACGCTTAGTGGAATAGTCGCTTTGAGCAGTGCGAACCACCGACCGAAGACAAAATCCTCCAGGTGAACATGGGCGATGAGACGAACCCCAAGCCCATATTCATTAGTGGTAGTCTACCTCCTCAGGAAAAAGAAGACATCATTGCCCTCATACGGGAATACATCGACGTCTTCGCATGGAATTATGAGGACATGCCTGGCCTCGATCCGCGGGTCGCCATGCATCGCCTCAACATCGGCCCAGACGCCAAACCAGTCAAGCAACAGCAAAGGCGGTTTCACCCTCAAATCATGGAGGCGATCGAGGCCGAAGTGAAGAAACTGATCGAATCTGGTTTCATCAGAGAGGAACAGCACCCCGACTGGGTGGCCAATATTGTTCCATTCCTAAAGAAGAACGGTAAGATTCGCATTTGCATTGACTTCAGAGATCTCAACGCTGTGTGCCCTAAGGACGAGTTTCCTTTACCCATCACGGATGTCATCATTGATAACACATGTGGATTTGAGAGGATGTCCTTCATGGATGGTTTCTCAGGGTACAATCAAATCAAAATGCACCCTGAGGACGAAAAACACACTTCATTCAGGACTCCCATGGGGGCATACTGCTACACGGTCATGCCCTTTGGACTCAAAAACGCCGGCGCAACCTATCAGCATGCCATGAGCATGATCTTTTGAGATTATCTGTGTAAGACAGTCGAGTGCTATGTGGACGACCTAGTCGTAAAGAGTCGCTATAAAGACGACCACCTCTAAGACTTGAGGGTGATGTTTGAACTCATGAGGAACTATCAACTCAAGATGAATCCTACGAAGTCATTCCTAGGGATGTCTAATGGTAAATTCCTCGATTTTGTCGTCACGACAAAAGGAATCCAGATTGACCCAGACAAAGTACGAGCAATTCAAGAGCTTCAGCCACCCCGAAACCTCAAAGAACTAAGAGGTCTTCAGGGACGATTGGCATACATCCGGAGATTTATTTCAAACCTTTCGGGCAAATGTCAACCCTTCTTCAAGCTAATGAAGAAAGGTACTTCCTTCGTGTGGGACAAGCCTTGCCAACGGGCCTTCGAGGAGATCAAAGCTTATCTCTCGAACCCACCTGTCCTTACGGCGCCAATCTCAGGAAAACCATTCCTCATCTACATTAGGGCTATGGAGCATTCTCTGGGCGCCCTCTTGGCACAAAATGACGACGCAGGCAACGAGCAGGGCATCTACTATCTAAGTAGAACCTTGCAAGGCGCCGAACAGCAGTACCCGATGGTTGAAAAGGAATGTTTGGCCTTAGTGTTCGTCATCCAAAAGATGCGACACTACCTGGTCGGCTAGACAATCCACGTCATTTCCCAGATGAACCCCATTCGAGTTTTCATGACACAGCCTACGGTGTTAAACTGGTGTTTGGCCAGATGGGCACTCATGTTGTATCAGTACGACATTCACTTTATGCCACAAAAGTCAGTCAAAGAACAGGCTTTCTGTGATCTTATGGCTAGTCATCCGCTGGGAGCAAAGACCGACCTATTTGAAGATTTGCCGGATGAACCCCCGAAGTCAACGTAACTTCATCACCAGAGGTGTGGCAAATGTTTTTCGATGGCACGTCTCGCGTAGGCACAAGCGGCTCTATCATTGTAGGAGTGGGGGTGGTCCTCACTTCTCCGCATAACCATGTGTTACCCAGAGCCTTTTCTTTAACGGAGCCATGCACCAATAACGTGGCTGAGTACAACGCGTTACTCATCGGACTCGAATTGGCAAAAGAGTTAGGGATAAAGCACCTTGAAGCTTACGGTGACTCCCAACTCATCGTCAAACAAATGACCGGTGAGTACGAAGTTAGAAACGACGATTTGATCCCGCTTCACAAAGCCGCTATCAAGCTAGTGGGGTCATTCGAGAGTTTCCATATCGAGCACGTGCTCCGTTCTAAGAACACGCACGCGGACGCCCTTGCCTCCTTGGTGGCTAACCTGGCCCAGCCATTAGGGACGACCCAATGGGTCACTGTGGCAAGACGAAGACTCTTTCGACTAAAGGATGTCCCAGAAGCGAACGCCACCCATCAAGTCTCGGATCAACCCGACCTTAAAGACTGGTGTCTCCCGATCATCGATTACGTCCTATACGGCATGTTGCCCGAAGACGCGAGAGAGCGAGAGTCTTCCGGCGATGCGCCGCGAGGTTCTACTACAATTTAACCACCAAAACATTGTATCGGAGGTCGTACGACGGCTTGTTACTTTGATGTCTTTTGAAGGCAGAAGCACAAGAAGCTCTGCGCGAAGCCCATGACGGCGCTTACGGGGCTCACCAGCCCGAACCCAAACTTTAGGATCGTTTGCGAAGCATATGCTATTTTTGGCCTGGGATGGTCAGTGACGCAGTCACTTACGCAAAGCGCTGCCATGAGTGCCAAATCCACGCTAACTACATGCATCAACCTCCCGAAGACCTACATCCGACAAAAGCGTCATGGCCTTTCGAAGCATGGGGGATGGACATAGTCGGACCAATATCCCCGCCGTCGGCAAGAGGCCATCGCTTCATCCTCGCGATCACTGACTACTTCTCCAAGTGGGCCGAAGCCGTCCCCTTAAGAGAGGTCAGGATCGGCTACAATTTCAAGAAGAGGGTTAGCAAAGGTTTCTCGAGAGGAACCCCATTGGAAGTTCAATACAGAAGGGCCAACTACACTAGGATCTACGCTTACCTGAGCCGCCAAGCCCTTCTTCGTCTCCAGTCCCCTCCTCTTCGTCAGAAGGAATGGAGATCACTTTCTCAACTGCACCTGCATAAATTCAACACAAACGTCAGGTGACGCGTATTCAATCTCGTACCCGAGAATGCTGCACTAAAGGTTACCTCCTGGCACGAACGTAGGGGTCGTTGAAACCCCGGTCTGTGGCCTCACACCAGACTGTGGAAGAGCATCCTTCGAGGTCGTCGGAGCTGCCCCCGATACGACAGAAGGGGTGGGCAGAACAGCTCTAGTCCCAGGGGCAGTCACCCCAGGAATGATCACCTGTACAGCAGCATCCTAACCTTCTGCCGCTCTGGCGGTCTCAACCATCTCTCCACGACGGGCCTTCTTGGCCGCTTCCGCTCTGGAGCCTTCGGCCGCTGTCTGCCGCTACCGCTAAGAGAGAAGCGAGCTACTCGGAGATAGGAGGGGCATCCCCATCCGTCCAGCTATCGTGCTCCGGGCCTGTTCCAAATGCTCGCCTGCCTGGATTAACTCGTCAGATTCCCTCTGCTCACTGGAGGGATCCAACGGAAGACTAGGGGAGGGGGCTCGAGCCTCGGACGCCTCGGGTTCATCTAGACCGGCATCGAAACCCTCGATGTCTTCAGCTGGATCTTCTGAAAACCACTCTCTAGAAGTTTGGCAGCCCCTCCGTCTTGAAGTACGAGGGGCTCCTCCGGGACAACGCCCGTGTTCTATCAAACCGAAAGACCTCAGGATTGACGCAGGGGCCCCGATACCACCTGCAGTACAGGGGCATATGGTGCAAATCTTGATCCTTCGTAGGTAGCTCAAAACGGGCATGAGTACCGCCAGCATGAGTCCAGAACCACCCCCGAGCACCATCTACCAGTCCTCCCTCGAAGTACAAGTGGGGGTTGATGTTTTCCATGTACAGTTGGTCGTACCCAAACTGGCGGGCAAACCTGCAGGGGAGGTACGGCTCAAGGTAGCACACAGAGCCTGTTCGCAGGATATGATACCCCGGGCGGATGTTCATGACAGAATTGGGCCGTCAGTGTGCAGAGTCCCAGATGGATGCATGCCACCATAGCCGACACCAACGCATAGGATTTCCCGTGGGCTAAGCGAACCACGAGATACACGACCTCCACCGGTAGTGCCTCAAAAGAATGAGTGGGAACCACACACCTCTTCAACCACAACATGAGGTACCTCACGAGTAGAGCCTTCTCGGATATAGGGGACTTGGCCTGGTAGTGAAACGAATGGAAGCCCGTGCCGAATTTGAATCCGCCCTCGTCGTGCTCAAGGGTCATAGAGGCTCCCCCTTCGGTCGTCCTCCTCTCCACTTCGGACTGGTCACATTCACCCAGTGGCAGAGTAGGCCTTCCTTTGATGTCATTCTCTGGGAATAAGTAATCAGCCCAATTCTTATGGCTGATCCCCAGAGCCCTCCTCTTTTGCCCTTGTGGTCTGCCGCCCCCAAGGTATTGAGGCATATATGGTAGTGGCGGAGCAGCTCCCATAAGGTCTCGACCACCAAGGGGGAACGGTCTGAAAGTTAGTCAATCTCATCATGACCAGGGACGTACTCTTCGTAAGGGAAGCTTCCCAAGGGTAGCCCTGACACGTCATACATCTCGTAGAGGGTTATGCCCAGTTCACCGTTAGGGGTGAAGAACGTGCCGCTATCCGCGTAATACAGCTCCAAGATGCTATGGAACTGAGGAGCGTTAATCTTCAAACCATGTCGAGTGGCCCGAATGGCCACGAACATTTCCGAATCCATGAGGTTGGAGTTCTCAGCCAAAACATAGTCAGTGATCTTGGAGTACCAGGTGTTGCTGCCAGGCACGGAGTAGACCCACCCCGGGGCTAGGAAGTCCTTTGGGGGAAACCTCCTACCAGCTTGGAAGAAGCGATGACGGAAGGTCTCCGCAACCGCTGTCGTCTCCCCAGCGGGCAACTCATTAAACGCTAGGCCAGGGCGTAAGCCTGTCATGCGTTTGCAAGAGCTCTCCACCCCGTACCCAGCCGTGTAGCCTGTAAAAACATCGCAAGTAACCCCGTCTTGAGTAGGAGTCAGATCCTAGTTCATCACTCGGGGGACCGCGAGGGACCGCAACTCAACGATCGAGTACCCTCTCGGCATGCTGGGAAGATAATAGTGGACCCCGTCCACCACACGAAGCCACCTGCTCTCCTTGATCAACAGGACGGAAGAATCAGTCGCAGCATCACCGAACAGAAACTGGGGCTTTTGTAGCTCCGTCCTGGCTTTGTCTGTTATCACCGCATCGGTAGTCAACTCACGCAACGTCAAAGGATGACCGTCGGTGACTCTCTTTATCAGGCCGTCTGGCTTATCAGCGGTGAACACAGGCACCGGATCCAAGAAAGGGAATCGGGAAGGGGACGTATAGCCTGTACCACCAGTGAGACCGATGGCCACACCCTTCGGAAGAACTTTATCAGAAAAGATCGCTGTAAGACAGAGCCAAAGGATTAGAACGGAATTCGCCCCAGCGGCAAATCCGCCTATCAAGCCATGATGAACAAATGAAAATCCGCCAGTCAGGAAGCAAAATCCGCCTGACAAAAATGAGATCTGCCTGTATAGACTACATTCGCCTTTACTAGATAGAAGTCGAATTTGCCTACGGGTTCGCCTTCACCGAATAATGGCTAATTTTGCCTGTAAAGGCAGAAATTATCTTCTGCAAATAAACGTAAAATCCGCCCGAAAAGGGCCGATTTTATCTAATCAGGGAAACTGCCAAAAGACGACAGAATCTACCAAGGAAGATGAGCGATGCTCATCCTCCTGACCCGACGTCGGCAACCAACGTAAGGTCGACGAACCTATTGACTTACCCAGATGCGTTTCGAGCACATTGGCAGTCGTGTCGGCGGCTAGACGATCGGAGTAGCATCCAGGACCTCCTCCTTTCGCAACGTATTTCTTTGATTTCGACGCCATGTCTAGGAATCAGGGACGAAGCGGGAATTATTTTTCAGAGATTTTTACGAAACAAGGATTTCCAAGCACAGTGGTTTTCAAAAAGGGGGAACGAAGCCTATTTAAAGGCGGAATGGCTTGCGTGGCCACGATCGTGCCCATGAGGCGAAACACTCGCGGCTAAGAGACGTGACCACGATCGAAATCGACGGCCCAAATTACCCCCCGCAATTCGTTTTCTTTTATAGTTATGAAGAAAACGGGCCGGTCCAAAACCCGGGACCCGAACCAAAATCTGCGGCTGAATCCAACGGTTGATTTCGAAAACAACGGCCATGATTCGTCATGCGGCGAGGCGTACGAAGCTGATGTCACACTGTCGAATCACGATTGATGCGACCTGATGGACCCGTGCCACCTTAGCTGGAAAGCACGAAGCTTCATCGGCCGACATGTGGTTAACCTCCTGCCAGGTCTAATTCCGCCAATAGAAAGGGTCTCGCCTACAAAAATTTGGCTCGAATCCGCAAGTCACAAAAAATCTTGCCTCCAAAGCCTAATTTCGCCCAAACGGCTCGTCCGCCTTCGAAGACAAATTACGAATAACACGACTTATCCAAAGCCTTGAATGGCCAATAAAATATCCTCACTTGAACCCACGTCTCAGACGGCCAAGGGTTAGAATAGAAATCTTAGCATTAAGCCTAAGGGAAACTATTCGACAACTCATCATACTGAGGGGAATAGTATGACTAGCCCGATTCAAACGGTAATCGGTAAAGGCAAATCAAACCCGTTGATAGCTGAGGGTTTGCTAAAAATCCTAAAGAAAGCCAAATACACCTAACTCGCCAAGGATTTCTTTATTCAAAGTATTCCAGACCACACACAAATCGATTTAGGTCTGAAAACTTTGAAGGGGGTCTTGTAGACGGTAAAAATTACCGTCGCAAATGTGTACATGAATCCGCCTGCGAGTCAGAACCACCCACTCGGATCAAGGACGGGCCTCACCCACGGTTTGGGCTCACTAGCACGAACCCAAACCGCACAAGCCCCAAATCCGCCTACATGAGTCAAGGTCATCCAGACTCGCCTTTATGATCGACTCGCCTGCATGAGTCAAGATCATCCGGATTCACCTGCTTACTCGACTCGCCTGCACGAGTCGAGAGCCAAAATTCATAGCTGGCAGCCGCTATACTGCGTATAGGGATGGGCATTCCCACTTCCCACGATGTGAAGGGAGGGAGGACAGTACTCCACATCCATCAAGTATCCGCTCGTAGTACGAGTAGCCAGTCAAATCCATGCAGTCGTCAAATCCGCCTGCACGCTCACAAACGAAGCTCGCCTCGCCCGCACGAGTCAAGAGCTGAATTCACCTGCAAACAGTAAGCTGACTAGACGTCCTTGAGTACTTGGCAGCCGCTACACTGCGTATAGGGATGGGCCTCCCTGCTTCCCGTAAGCCGCTACACTGCGTACAGGGATGGGCCTTCCCCGTTCCCACGCGATGTGAAGGGAAGGGGTACAGTACTCCGAACCCCTCAAGTAGCCACCTACAAGTACGAGTGACCAGTCAATCGTTAAATCCGCTAGCAGGAAGCCCGCCTCGCCTGCACGAGTCAAGAGCTGAATCCGCCCACAAACGGCAAGCTGGCTCAACCCACTCAAGTACCGTGCAGCCGCTATCTCACGTACAAGGAGGGGCCATCCCACTCCTCATGATGTGAAGGGAAGGAGTACAGTACTCCGAACCCATCAAGCAGCCGCTCACAGTACAACCTAAGGCATGATACCTCCTGATGATACATGGTCATATCCCATGATTCAAGGAGCGACCAGGCCGTCTCTCCTCTATTTAAGAACTTCATCCGGCCATAGTGAAGGGTTCGGCGGGTTCAGCGAGTTTAGCAGTTGAGTGATCCAGAGTTCAATAGTTCACTTGCAGCAAATTGATTCATTCAATCAGCCTATCGAACCGCTAGCTCTCGACCCCCAAAGGAGTCGACGACAAGCTCTTTGCATAACCTTTGCATTGTAGCGTCTCCTCCCAGTTCTAGGCCCTGATCTCCATTGAGCTCGGAGATTCAAACTCTTTCAACTCGAGCTTCTACTACGCACTGAACCTCACCAGCAACCTCGGTCGGATCGTCCAAGGGAAGCAGACTCGGTGCGAGAATCGAGTGAAGCGTTCTATAGCTACAGAAAGTCCCCACGTTAAACAAGTAGGGCATTCCTGTTGGCCTTCTTATTTTGATGATGTTTAACAAACAATTTACTTCTAATGTTGTTTGTCTA
>BQKN01000545.1:0-22748 GCA_022839385.1 Asparagus kiusianus
GAAAAATAATAAAAAATAATATTAATTACAAAAAATTAAAATAATTATGTGAAAATTATCTACATGTCAAAATATACAAGTTATAGTATTACAACTGATAATATGTAATAGTAGAAATAATGCAAGAAATTGCACTATTAAACAAGAATAATTAATAAAAATATAATTACTTATATTTAAAATAAAATAATTATGGGATAATTATCCACACAGTAAAACGTACAAGTTGTTCTAATACGACAGATAATATGTAACAGTAGAAATAATAAAACTAGTTGTAAAAATAATATGTAATTAATAATACAACATATTATACGAAAATATATGTAATAATAAAAATAATATAATGTATTATTCAAAATGACATGTAACAGTATCGGTAACTCAACGGATAAATTCTAGAAATTTTTACCGTACTGAATAAATTTATAAATATTGAAATCATTTAAATAAATATAAAACTTAGACTTTAAATTATAGAAAATTGTAGAAATTCGAGAAAAATATAAATACTCTTTTAAAAATCATAATTAAATATTTTAAATTACTAAAAATTATTTTAACTAGTATCAAAATTCACGGTCCTTATAGTGAAAGCTTGTGGGCATATCGTACTACGGTTCGTACACTGACCGATATCACACCTTATTCACCGGTATATGGTTGTGAAGCTGTGCTACTGCTGGAGATTCAGATTCCATCCCTACATGTCACACTCACAAAAGGGATGACGACTGAAGAAAGTTATCGATGACGTATCGTAGAATTGGAGGCGTTAAATGAGATGCAGCTCGAAGCTCAACAACATATTGAGTTCTATCCAGCCTGAATATCCAAGGCCTTCGATAAGAAAGCTAAGCACAGATCTTTCAAGGAAGGAGAGTTGGTCATCGTTGTTTGACGACCTATGATACTCAACTCCAAGAAGAAAGGAAAGTTTTAACCCAAATGGAAAGGACCATTCGTGATAGAGACAGTCTATTCGAATGGAGCTTATCATCTCATCAAACTAAATGGCGATAAGATCCTGATGCCTATAAACGGCAAATTCCTAAAAAAGTACTACCCATAGTCTTCCTTCAATCCTTCAAACTTTTCGATAAGTATACGAGTATAAACTGCTCCTTCACTCCGACAAGTATACGAGTATAAACTGCTCCTTCATGCACTCCGACAAGTATATGAGTATAAACTACTCCTACACTCCGACAAGTATACGAGTATAAACTACTCCTTCATGTACTCCGATAAGTATACGAGTATAAAATGTTTCTCCATTCACTCCGACAAGTATACGAGTAGAAACTGCTCCTTTACTCTAATAAGTATACGAGTATAAACTGCTCCTTCATGCACTCTGATAAGTATACGAGTATAAACCGCTCCTTCAATCCGACAAGTATATGAGTATAAACTGCTCCTTCATGCACTCCGACAAGTAAACGAGTATAAACTGCTCTTTCATACACTACGACAAGTATACGAGTATAAACTGCTTCTCCATTTAGTCTGACAAGTATATGAGTATAAGCTGCTTCTTCCTTCCCTCTAACTAGTGCATGAGGCTAAACTGCTCCTTCTCTCTATCTGGTGCACGAGGCTAAACTGCTCCTTCCCTCCCACTAGTGCATGAGGCTAAACTGCTCCTTACTCTGACTGGTATATGAGGTTAAACTACTCCCTACACTTCCACTTCGGTCAAACCTTCCTACAGTTAGGACCAAAGCTAAAATCCCCTCTTGATTCTTTCTACGAACGAGAGGTCTACCAAATTGAATGATCAAACCTTTAAACAATTAGGATCATCTCGAACTCCCATTTGGTGTAACCTCCAGATAGTTAGGGCCAAAGCCAAAGTCCCTTGCTAATTCTCTCCAATAAGATGGTGGGTCCCCTAAAGCTATCACGTTAATAGCCACCTCTGACAAATTAACTTACCAGTGCTCTGCAATAGGATGGTAAGTCCACAAAGTTGCTCAAAATCACAACAAACTCCTACTACCATATTAACAGTCACTTCTGACAATCAACTTACCAATCATCTTCAATAGGATGGTAAGTCCTTAAAGTCGCTCAAATCGTGATAATCTAATCAACTTACCAATCATCTTCAATAAAATGGTAGGTCCTCAAAGTCGCTCCAATCGCGATAATCCCATCATGTTAACACTAAACCTCTGACAAAATCCCCCACCAATCCTTTCCAATAGAATGGTGGGTCCACGAAACTATCGTGTTAACAATTACCTATGATAGTTAACTTCGTTATTCTCGCAAATGACGTTGTCCGATCAGTCGTCATACTCATACGTCCCTGAATGATCTGATCCATTCCATTCATTCTAATATTCTTAGAACAATCGACGGGTAGTAGCCTACCATGCGACGACTTCTACATCAATCAATCGTCACACTCATACGTCCCCAAACGATTTGATTATCACAACACCGTCATTCCCGTAAATGACGTTGTTCATCGATAACGGCCTACCAAGCGATGTGTCTTATCAATTCTCAAATGGCAACCTACCAAGTGATGAGTCGTTATTCGGACCCTCTCCCGGTCGCTTACGCAAGTGATCAGTCATTTGGGACTAAGTTGTTACACTTAATGACACAACCCAACCTAATTATGAATTAACGGTTATAATTAACCCAACTCAATGCCTCGAACGGCTAAGGGTAGGAAAGAAATTTTAGTATTAAGTCTAAAAGAAACTTTCCGACAACTCATCAACTGAGGAGAATAGTATGGCTAGCCCGATTCAAATGGTAATTGGTAAAGGCAAATCAAGCCCATTGATAGCTAAGAGTTTGCTAAAAATCCTAAGTGTTGGTCAATAAGAGCAAAAAAATATATACACACAAAGCGTGGAAAGCAATAAGTAGACAACGAAAGCATAACTTCATTCATAAGCTGATTTTGAGACAATACATTCAAACAAAGTCATAACAATATGTTCAAACAACGAAAATGAAACTTTCTCAAAATCAACCCCGTCGGGCTTAGTCCAGCAAACTAAAGGATGCGAGCTCGGCCTTAACAGTGATTAGCCTCTTCACCCAATCTGCTCAGATCTGCTCCTCAGCCTCTTTCTGGAGCTCGACCTCAGCAAGAGCATCAGCAGCAACAACAGCCGTGTCTTCTCGACGTAGCACATGGAGAGCTTCCATCGCTTCTTTATAAGCACTATGAACTCTGGTGCTCTCGAGCTTAAAGTCCTTCAGGGTCGCCTCTCCCTGGGCAGTCTTAACCCCTGTACGCTCAGTAATGTTATTGTAAGCATCCATCTTGGTCTGCAAGTGACGTTGTCACTCACATAAGTTCGCGACAATAACCTCCTGCTCTGATATCCTCTTCTCTCGAGCTTTACGCTCACGAGAAGCTTGGATCTAAGCTTCAATTATAAGCGGCGCTACCTCGTCACACGGGTCGAAGAACATCAGACCTTCCAAGCGATGCATAACTTCCTCCAGGAGAATGAGCTTTTGCTCACAGCGCCTAGCTAGCCCAACACCGCCCAGGCACTGGATGTCCTTCAAACTATCAGCTATGAAGGGGTAAAGGTAAAAAAAGATGCCCCATTCAATGCTAACGATAAAGATTACATGTTTCATAGCATTCTCTAGCCGTTGGATGAGGCCATGCATGGATCCGAGATCCGGAGAAGCCGATTCTTGACCTGGGGCCATCATAACAATAGATTGCACCAGGGGTAGAGGCTCGTCGTCATCAATGGGTGGCCTCCCTCCAGAACCCCTTATGTTGGCCGGGTCAGGAAAGCCAGACTTACACTTGGGCTGTGGGGAGTATGTCCGAGCGGACGACGGAGTTGGCAACTCCTCCTTGTCATCAGATATCAGAATAGGCTCAGACTCCGATCTCGCTGGCCTCCTCTTGTGGGCGATCTCCTCATATCGGTTTGCTTCCTCTCTGGAGAGAGGTCTCTTCCCAGAGGATCTTAGGTTGTGAGGCCTAACAACCGGGGTCTCCTCTCGAGCTGCAAAATACAACGAAAAGAAGTTAGAAACTTTTACTCAAAGGTCAAAAAAATTCTAAGTCTTGAAGTCAGGCGGCCTACGAAGAACAAGCGAGCTCCATTATGTGAGCGAGCAAACAAAACTCGCCTGACAAAGGCAGAAGCTCGCCAGACAACCGAGCTCACTTGACAAAGGCCAAAGCTTGTCAGGCAAGCAGAGCTCGCCAGACAACCAGAATTCACCTGGTTAGGGCAGAGCTCACCGGATAAGCGAGCTCTCCAGAATAGCAGAGCCTCTCCTGAGTGGACGAAGCTCACTAGAACATGAACATGAGTCTGTTCATCATCCTCATTATCAAGATCGCCAGTTACAGACTTACCATGGTATGTTTAGGCCACGCCAGTGGCAGCGACAAAAGGGGAAGCTTCCCCTTCCCCATTGAGGCATTTGACCTGGTCTTTGAGGCCATTTCAAAGTGGAGAAAATGAAGAAAATGGCTCTGGTTTTCTTTAAGAACTCAAGCGGAAGTTTTTAATAGCGCAGTAACCTCCTGATGAGGGAGACGAGTGCTTCATATAGGCGAATCTCAACGGCTGAGATTCGCCAGCGAAGTCAAAACGAGTGGCTCAAATCACCTATAACAGTTTGATTCGATAGTTCGAATCGAACGACCATGAGCAAGGCGGGATGTTTGGAATTCCAAAATGAAAGACCAAGATTTGGCGGTTCGAGCCACGATCTCTCGTCGAATCGACGGTTGAGATCAAGAATGCCACCAAATCAACGACTCGAATCGAGCGTGTAAAAAAGAGGCATTACCTTAGTTGGCGAGCGTAAGAAACCACCCGCAAACACGTGGCTTGCCCTCACAAGCTTGAGCCTTACCTATAAGCATGCATCTCTCTCGCATACTTGGAGCTCGCTTGCCAATGGCTTGAGCTAGCCCGAAGACTCGAGCTCGCCTACACTTCATCGAGCCTGCCTGAAGAGCTCAACTCAACCAAGAGGCTCAAATTGGCCTAAACTAATGAGCAGCAATCCTCTTCATTCAAAGTGTTTCAGACCACATACAACCTGATTTAGGTCTAAAAATTTTGAATAAGGTTTTGTAGCTGGATAAAAGGGATGACTTAATCTTCATCACGAGAGGAAGGCGTAGTCATAAGGGTGGGGTAGCACTTCACAAACCATGCCATTAGATAGGCGTAGGGGAGATCTACCCGAGGACTCTCAACGGCTCGGCAAAATTAGGCACACAACCGTCGTAATCTTCCGTGAATGCAAGCAGTCATGGCCAGGAGGAGCACATACGAATAGCCGTGCGCCAAACGAACAACTAGGAACACCACTTCCATCGGCAGGGTGTCGAATCTGTGTGTGGTAACGACTATATGCTTTAGCCAAATCATAAGGAACCCCGCCAATAGCGTATTGTTGGAGATCAGTTCTTTAACTTGGTGGAAATAGCTCTCAAACTCCACGCCGGCTGTGTAACCACATTCATCTGAAGCTGTCACATAGGAAGTGGGGGGATGAGTAAAGATACGCTACGCCGACTCGATCTCATCGTAGGGGTTTAGCAGCACGACCAGAACCTTCTTCTGATCCAAATGTTAGAAAAGGTAGTTGGCCCAGGTGCTATAGCTGAGGGATAAGCCTTTCTTCTCTGTACAACCCTCAATGCTCAAACATATGTGATAATGAAACATGAGCTCCCAAAATGTCTTAACAACATGTGGGTGGATCCTCTCCAGGTTCATCAGCTCCCTGTTCCCTAGGATGTATTCTTCGTATGGGTATCCTCCCAACGGCAGCCCCGAGACTTCTACCATCTCATAGAGTGCTATCCTTAGCTCTCCGTCAGGGGTGAAGAACGTGCGTGTGTAAGGGTTTATAGCTCTAACACGCTGAAGAACTGTTAGGCATTATTCTTTAACCCAAACTGAGTGGCCCTGATCAGCGTGAAAGGTCGTACTCTTGCAGGTCATCGTACCCCCAATAGGTCATTCCCAAAATTAGGAATGACCTATTGGGGGTATTTTTTAAATACCCCCACCAGTTACGCAACTCTTTAGGGAAAATAATATGTTCCCCCCCTGAAATTATCCTCCTCCCATTCCGAATGGAATGGGATAGGCCAGTCTCTCTCTATAATGAGTTCAGAATACAATATTCTATGGGAAATATGCCCCCGACTCATCTACCTTAGACTCTTGCAAGATAAATTTAGTCATTCGAGGCCACCACTGGCCAGCACTCCAACATGACTAGCCGAAAGTTCAGAAGTCATTGGCTGGAAAATTACCCCTCAGCCTTGAAGAAAGAGCTGCAGAAAGTGTTTGCCTCCGCAACAATCTCACCAGCGAGTAGTTCACATTACACTAGCCCGGAATATAAACCGATAACATGATGGCCACCACTATTTACTTTGGAGCCACCCTTAAAAAAGTAGCCACAGGTGATCCCATCCTTTGTTAGGGTCAACTCCCAGTCCATCTTCTGGGAGATTGAAGCCACTTTGAGGAAGGTGAGGGAGTAGTCACGCAGCATAGGAGGTGTGAAGAAGTGTCTCTCGCCCAACATCCTAAGCCACTAATATGTCCCAAGGTCCAGCATATTAAGGTTTTGTGTGGAATCGCCAAACTTGAAAACAAGCTTCTGAATCCTGTTTCGGTTAGCTGTCTCCAAGGAGGCGTCTGTGACCAAACGCCTCAGAGTAGCACTTGAGGGCTCAACAAGCTGAAGAAACACCTCCCGACTTTGGTTCTGAAAGATGGGGAGATTCTCAAGCACATGGTAGTGGGACTAGTCCATTTCAAGCTAAGTGGTATCTGATCTAATGTCGCCACATGAAGAAATCAAAGCTGATGAATATAGAACTGTAAGAGGCAAAATAGTGAAGTTAGCCCAAATAAGCCAGATAGGGTAAATCTTGGCTAAAAACAAGCCTCACCCAAGAAATGGCACGAGCTTCGTCCATCAGACGAGCCTCGTCAACAAGACAAACTTCGTCTAACAAATGAACCTCATCAGACAGATGAACCTCGTCCAATAGACGAGCCTCATCTAACAGATGAACCTTGTCAGATAGACGAACCTCGTCAAACAGATGAACTTCATCTAACAGACGAACCTCGTCCAACAGATGAACCTTATCTTAATAGAGGAAACTGTTCGTCTCCTTAAAAAGATCAAGCTGAAGTGGGCAAGGTTCAACTGTTCTAAACACAAATTTTATGTTCGATTGCACTACCTGAGATGATAGGTAAAGTGGCAGCCTCGCCTGAAGAACTTGCTGTATTCTTGCCCTTGCCTTTGCCAACGACAGTTTTTAGGGCTATGGATCTCAACAAAAACTCGAAGTTTTTGAGAGAAAAAGAGATGAAAGGTTGAAAGCGAAGGCTTTGCAGTCGAAGCGACTAAGGGTTTGAAAGTTGAAGGAGATGAAACAACTCCTCAAAAGGCAATCACCTATATATAGGTGGGAAAACTAAATCAGCGGCTGAGATCCACTCCGCAGATCTTGAGGTTGCAGTTGGTGGTCGTTCATCTGGCTTGAGAAAGTGCGATGATGAAGTCGTACAACATTTAATGATGATAGTACCTGATTGTCAGTCCTACGTGGGTCTGACAAAATTTGCACAGAACGACAAGACTCAACAAATAGCCGAACTTCATCTCGAAGTCTCAAGGCTCACCCAGAAATGACAAACTTCGCTTGAAACCACAAAGTTCACCCCGAAGCATCAAAGCTCACCAAGAGGCCAAGCTCACTGAGAGGCCAAGCTCACCATGCAAACCAAGCTCATCATAGCCAAGAGAATTCAAAGTATTCTAGACCCATGCAACCCAATTTGGGTCTGAAAACTTTAAAGGCGGTCTTGTATGCACTAAAAAATGCTAAGAAACAAGATAATGACAAAGCTCATCATTGGAGACGAGGTTCGAAGCTCATCACTGAGGACAAAGCTCTTCTAGAAGACAAAGCTTGTCATTGAAGATAAAGCTCATCATTGAAGACGAGGCTTGTCATTGGAGATGATGTTCGAAGCTCATCACTAGGGACAAAGCTCCTCTAGAAGATGAAGTCCATTCAGGAGGCAAAGTTCATCCATAGACGAAGATGAAGCCCATTTAGGAAGCAAAGTTCATCCATAGACGAACCTCGCCAAGCAGCGTCTCACCCCTCACAAGACGAACTTCGTCATTTGTGATGAAATTCGCCTAGAAACGAGGCTCTCAATGTCTTAAGCGCCTTTAGAAAACGAAGCTCATCAGTGAAGACAAAGCTTTTTTTAGAAGATGAAGTTCGTGCGAGGAAGTTCACGAGGCTCGCCATGCAGGTGGACTCGACCATCAAAAGACGAATCTCGCCATATAACGAAGCTCACTTTGTCAGACGAACCTTGTTGCACATTAAGGCTCGTCCCATCAGATGAACCTCACCACATAGTGAGGTTCGTCTCATCAAGCAAGGCTCGACGCCAGAAGGCTAACGGCAATGAAGACCTAGTCAGCTCATGTAGGCTAAGTTTAAGGAGTCAGCTACACTCCTTAATCCCATGATCAGCGCGTCAGTTATGCGCTAAAGGCTTATAAATAGCCGTGAGCAGCTATGAAGCAGCCAATTTATTTTTTTAGCGAGCTAGCACTAAAAACTTGGAGAGGCACACACAGAGAGAGAGAGAGCGCAATAGAAATTTACTTATGCTGGAGATCTGAACCTCAGTTCTTGAGATCAAAAAGTTAGATGCGTGAGCGTCATGGGCCGACAATAGCCGTGAGCAAATCAAGCACTCGAAAGAGGCTAAATTTCTCCTCGAATCAAAGCTATCTTGCTCTGACATCAATGAGAAGTAAGCTCGACATGAGTATTGAGCGAGACATCTCATTGCCACACAGAGTCCACGTTAAACAAAGGAGAAGTCAAATCAACATTTTCCTCTTCTGTACTTGAAAAAGAACGATTGTAAAAAGATTTTTATTAGGTGATAGAATCTCTTTTCACAACTAAAACAATTAAGAGAATCAATTGTTTCATTTTTTTGGGACACTACAACAATAATCACCATTCCCCTGACCTTAGCTTTATATATAAGCAGCTGCATCCGTAGCTTCTATAATCTGAACGACCAAATCAGAATTTGGCCAACGGTCAAGATTAACTCTTAGAATCCGAAGAGGCATCTCAGGGATTGAGGCGCAACCCGGCCACTAACCTTGAACAACCCACAATGCGGCACGAAAAGTGGAGCTGTGGCAATCAAAAAGAATGTGTGGTGACGTTAGCCACATGAAATCTGAAAATACTTTTTAGTTCCCCCCATTTAATGCGTGACTGCGTCCATCCAGAGCTGTTCTCATTTCACTCGGACCCGTCCCAAGCGGACTCCAAACGAAAGGGACCAACTGTTATGGTGTTTTCAGCCGCCAAATCATGGCCCTTTGCCAGCAACGGACATGTGTCCCCTGTCATGCACCATTCAATCAAATTAACGCTTATGACTGCCAGTATCCTGACTTAGCCGACTCGCCGAGTCGACGTCTCCTTATGTTGACTCGAAGGGTGGTACTTGTCGGTCCTCTAGTCGAAGATGACTCGTTATAAGTCCATTCAACCAGTTATTTGACACCTCGTTGGGTCGACTCGAAAGACGTTACTTCTCGACACCCCTCGTTACAAGCTAAAAGATGACTTCAACCACGAACCCTCCCCTACTGATAGTGCGTCGATGTCCCGTTAAATGCTTGGCAGGCGTCATCATTTTTCCATCCCCAACACTATTTATGACGCATTAGACCACACTGGCTTCGTGCGTCGCGTATCCCATCTCATTAATGACGAAATGATAGTGCCCATCTCATGGCTGATCCACGACCAACACTTGTAAAGTCAATGTTGACTCAGCCGCCAGCTCAGAGTTGACCGGAAAAGACTAAAACGCCCATCCTGCATGGCTATAAAAAGGGAAAACTATTCCCAATGCAAAGGTAAGCAATTCCTCAGCATTTTTCTCCATTCGGCTGCACTTCTTATATTCCTACTCGAGCGCATAGCTGACTTGATCGTCAGAGGAACAATGGGGGAACCAATCCACATCCTCTTACGAGTTGTTACACGTGTAGGGACGAACAACCTAACTCCAAATTGGATATTCTAAAAAATGAGCGGCCCCATATCAACCCATTCCCTATTACCTCATCTTTTTACCTGTGTGATTTAAACCATTAACAATATGAGAAACGAGAAAATACCAAGTTGTTAATGGATATGTGCACCCCACTTGTTAATGGATATGTGCACCCCACTTTATCGATTGTTCAAAAGTCACTTCTACCCTCTATGTCATCTCTCCGCATGCTACCACTTCTATTTCCACTCATCCTTTATCTTTCCATGAAGCCATCTCCACATCCTTATGTGTTGTTAAAGGCACTTCATGGCTTGTTCGTCAAGTGTTGACCAGCCACACCACTTAGCAAAGTGTCTCGCAACAGACGCTGAGCGCCTCACGAAAGGGAGGTGTGCGCCCCGTAGTGCCTCGAGCCCCTCCTGCAGTTCATTCATTCTAAAACGTTGCCTCATGTAAAAGAAGATAAACCCTTTATTACTTGGGTAAGAAACCTAGTATCCATTGACGCTTTGTTTGGTACGCTGAATGAGTGTGAATGGAACGTTCATTCCCACTTCTCATTTCCGCGCAACAACCACAATAATTTTTTCAAAAGCTAGAACATTCATTGTCACTTCTCATCGTTTCCCACTTGGTGTGAAAATAAACATTCCTAATGAGATGATAGAGAATGATCATTCCCACATAAGTGAGAATCAAACAAATACATAACTATTAAATATGCTTATTCTCACTTTATATTCTAATTTCATCCAAATATTAGAATAAAAATGAGTACTTCACTATCACATTAGTTACATTTCATTTTCACTTCACTCAATTCCGCATACCAAGCAAGGCGTAAAAGTTAATAGGATGGCTTTGTTAAGTTATGGGTTATCGGGTTTGATACCCGCTTCCACTTTGAACACGACCAAAACATTCAGGCCAGGCCTTCACTAGGGCTCTCTCCGGCGTCGCTCCTGCCCTCTCGCCCCCTCTATTCATGCGTGCTCTCTCACCTCTTCTTGGTCTTCGGTTGCGACTTGCGAGCCGCAGCGAGGTAAGCAGCTTTCTGTTTCTTGCTTCCTTACCTTTTCCTTCCCCCCCCCCCCCCCCCCCCCTGCTTTTGTCCCTAAATAGTATTTTCCTTCTGTTTATTTTCCTTCGGAGTTTTGAGCTCTGAACTGTATTAATGATTGATGAATCGGACTATACCGTTGTCTTGAGCATTGGTAAAGAAGATATGATTAATTGAAAGTTAGGTGTGCGGAGTGCGCGCCTGGCTTCACTCGGGCGCGCGCATTGCTTTGCGCCTTGCTCATGCTCGAGTTAGCTGGCTTTTCGCCCCCACATCGCGCCTCGAGCCTTGATAACACTGCCTCCCTTTTTATCAAGGGACAAACCCCCTCCCTCTCTCTTCATATAGTGTCACCACCACCCAGTTATTATCCATTAGACACATGTTTACAGATTTTGCATTAAACTTATCCTAATGTTTATATTAACGCATCCTTCAATTTTTTACTACAATATTATATCAAATTTCTTTGTATTTGCACATGTTTATCTCAAATCATGTAAATCTAGTATCTAATTCATAATGCATTATCCTTGCACGTACTTTAAGTTTCTTTTGATTTTTTGGCAGCTTCCACACCAGACGATGCAAACAGTTTCATTTAACTTTCAACCATGCTCGCTATTTGCGCAAAATAGACTACATGCGAAGCCGATACAGCTAAGGTTAAAAACAAATATCATGGTGAACCAGACAGATCCTTATATGTCCCAGGCCCTTATAAACATTCGCTCACACTTGCAAATTCAGACTCTTTGTTCTAGACATATCTTTAAATCTGGAAATGATTCTAGATTGAATCCAGTGGCACATGGACTTATGAGTATGAGGTCATTTTCATCAAAGAGGAAAAACTTCAAGTTTAGAGTAACATCAGAAAAAGTTTCTGACAGTGAAGTTATTGGAGGTAAGCAGACTGGGTATGGCGACCCTACAGTGAGGGTGCATCGTGGGTCAGGGGAGAGGGATAAATCAACTGTATGCAATGCTATCAATGGGCATGTAAATGCTTCAGTTTCACACCCTAACCATTCTAGGGGAAAAGGCATGACCAAAACTAGTACATCTGTTAGTGCTCCGGGTAAAGATGCAGATAGCAAAAGGAAAGAAAACGAAGATAGCTCAGGCAATAAAGAAGCAACAACCAATATTAATGTCCAGAATGCTAAAACTCTGGTAAGAAGGGATTGGAAGTCTGGAAATAAGAAACAAGCAGGAAAGGAGTCTGTACAAAATAGTTTGAGTGATGAAGCAGCTAAGAGCAACGATAAGGTTAAAAGGGCGAAGTCTCCGATAAAAATGAATCAGGAGCTTGGGGATAACAAACATGAGGCAGAGCTTTCTGACAGTTCTGCTGCTGCATTGTTGATGAGGGGTTCAGAGGAAACGTCAAAAGAGAACTCAATAAATGCTAGCGGTACATCTGAGCTAGACGAAAGCAACAGTACCGATTCTTCCTCTGGAGGCTCTGAAATTTCAGAGAAAATTAGACCTCTCTATCCACCATCTGGTAAGTCGGTAGTGGTTGTGGAGTCAGTAACAAAAGCCAGAGTCATCCAGAGTTATCTAGGAAACATGTATCAGGTACTTCCTAGTCACGGTCATCTGAGGGACTTGGCTGGGAGATCAGGATCTGTACGGCCTGATGACGACTTCAGCATGGTGTGGGAGGTACCTTCTAGTGCGTGGACACATCTGAAGAGCATTAAGGTGGCACTAAATGGGTAAGTCTCTTCAATCTTATTTGCTTTATTGGCAGTTATCACACTCCTTTATCAAGTATTTTAATTGGTTTCTCATCCTTCAAACAAAAGTAGTGTTCTTTGGTTGAATGTGCTAGTTTTTCACTGATTTTTTGCCAGCTTGACAAATTCAATGGGATCTACACTGGTTTTTAGTAACCGGACTTGACCATAAAAGTCATTTGTCTTCCTTCAGTTGCATTTTTCTCTCAAACATCTATGATTTAACTCATTTTTGGTAAGTAGTTATTTGAGAAAACATGTACCTGGATAAAGCTATAACGGGGCATTCAGCTGCTCCAATAAAGAGAAAAAGATGGAATAATAGTTCTGGTAGCTAGTTATAAAATCTTTTCCAGCCATGTAAACGTCCACAAGATTGAAGGGACAGCTGTAAAAGGTAATTAGGTTGCTTGCTAAGGAATCCTATTATGTTAGTTGTTCATTCTATATGACCGTCGTTTCCTCCTCTCTATGTTTTATCAATCCAGAGTTCAGAGCATATACCGTTGGGGCTGTTTCAACAAACTTGCTTACTGTAGGCTAACCATTATATCTGACCACTTGGTGTTATGAAGATAGACGCTGAGGAGAGTTCTGTATTTTGTTATTTTGTTTCTCATCCACCTCCGATCCAAGAGTGAAAAGAAGTTCTTATTTACCTTACTTTTCTGCACCTTTATCTAATTTCTTTTCATAAACTTTAAATTTCTTCATTTCACTCTTTGATTTACAAATTTTTGTTTTCCACCTCCCCTCCTTGAGGGGTGCTTTTTCCTTATTTTGCTTTACTTTATGCGCTTTCATCTAATTTCTTTTCCCTAAACTCTAAATTTCTTTATTTAACGGATTAAAATTAATATAAAATTATAGCCCTTAACCCTCACCACAACTTCAGAGTTTTGATGTAATGGTTTGGTCATTTAAGATGGTATCAGAGCAACCCAGGTTCAAATTCCACCTACCACGAAGTAAAAGCGGATTTTCTAAAAAAATTAACACCGCTGCGTGAGTCCAGGTTGCGATCCATAAAAAAAGCGCTCAACTTGTGAGGGTGTGTTAGAATTAATATAAAATTATAACCCTCAATCCTTACCACAATTGTAGAGTTTTGATGTAATGGTTGTGTCATTGAAGATAACCTCTGATTTGCATAGTACTTCAAACGTCTAAAAGTTCAGCCTAGGATAGTAGGACTCTAATATTTTTTTTTTCAAAACAAAAGCTTTATGCTTTTGGATGCTCGGGACAGTTTCCATATCTTCACTGCTAGAGACGTAAATATTCATCTTACGACGACCTTCTGGCTTGGCACAACAGCACCTCCCATGCGGAGCAGGTTTCACATACGACCTTCCTCTTATATCTTTAGAGTGCTAGAAAATAGAATCTTTATTCTGTCTTAACCTACTAACCTTACTAATCTTTACCACATTCTTCCCTCCCCTGTTTGAGATTCTTATATGTTTCATTAAGTGCATGAATGCTTAAGCTTACTGCGAATTACATTGATAAATATGGGGAGTTTGTTCCTCCGGCAAGGAGTTGGGTGCAATTGGGTATACCACGTTTGTGTTCACTTCATATTGTAAGTGGAGTACCAAATAAAGGTTCTTTAAAGAGTAGTCTTAGCTTACATGCACTTAGTGCAACAGTTTTAAACATCCCTGACTTGACCAATATATCAACCAATATGTCCTTTTGTAAGTCTTACTCGAAAAAGTGGTCCTATTTTCTTTTACCGGTTTTGGCAGAAATTTGGAACTCTGTCGTGACTTTCTTGATATATCTGTTGAAAATTGGCCTAAAAAAAGCCAAAATGTGCAATGTAGATTCAAGCCTTTATTTGCTTTAGACATTTCGTTTGGGTTTATGGTTCAGTTGAGGTCTATCCCCAACAAGTATCTGCATATTTCATTTGCTGGAAAAAAGAATTAGAGATCAAATGAGTCCAAATCTTTTGCAAAAGTTTTGGAAAAGACACCTCGATAGCTCCATTCTTTTGTGCATCAATTATGAACATCTATGATATATGTACACATAATTCGATTTGACACTTCGATATTTATCAACTATTCCGATATATCCCTGATATCCACCATTAGATATGAAATTTTCTCTCCGACATCTTCCCAGCATCTGACATTTAGAACTTTGCTTGCTACTTTTCTCCACTGCATGTTGTAGTGGTATGAGCATCATGTACTTTCAAATCATTGGGATGGTATCACTGAAAGAAAACCATACATGGTGCAGACCTCTGAAGTGGGGAAACAAGATACTTGATATGGTTATGACTTGGACATGACAGTATGATAGATTTTTGAAAACTAAGACATGAATAGCTCATCATAATTTAACTTTTGAGTCTCTTGACTCTCTTGTACTTCTATGATATGTTCCTGTGTCTAGATTATGCTGCAAGCTTTACGATATGTTAAAGGAGTATGTGACACATATCTATCAAATGCGAGAATATCAAAATATCATATACGTATCTAGCATGGGGTACTTCTCCTTCATCAAAGTATTCGTACTATATAGTTGCAAAATAGTGTAGACCAAGGTTACTGAAAGCGCTAGGCAGCCTAGGCGTTGGACTCGATGCCGAGAGCCTAGGGGTCTAGGCAGGAGTCTAGGCAGGGCCTAGGCGGCTTTCCTAATTTTTTAATTACAATAATTGATAGTAGATGCCAATGTTATAGAAAGCTTGGGCATTGGAATGACGCCTAGGTAGATTTCTTTCTTCGTTTAAATATTGGTGGAGGAGGTTTTGCTGAAGGCAGAGGAGGTTTTGCTGAAGGTTGGAGGAGGTAAAAGAAGTGTTTAAAATTGGAGACTGAAGGAGCTTGGAGGACATGAAGATTGCAACGGAGGAAATTACTATCAAGGCCTCAAAGGTGCAGTCCATATAAGCAGACCACGCTCCGCTAGGTGCTCCCGAAACCTAGGTTGCAGCCTCGGTATCGCTTAGGCACTAGGCAGGCGGATTGGGTACCATATAGGCGTATGCCTGGGTGGGCTAGGCGGACGGTTTTTAAAACATTGGTCTAGACAGAGTAAGAATGTTGCTGATGTTGGTTTTACTACTCAGCGCCACATACCCAGCACTTTGTCATTATGGGGTTGAGGCTATGCTCTAACATCTATGATCATGGTGAATGGTGACAGAAGCTATGGCGATTGGGACTTTCACTGCTTCATTTAGTTCCGTTATCATTTTTAAAGCAGAAGGGTTAAACCTGAAAGCACCTACGCGATCTGATATTCCTTTCCATGTTGTTTGAGACATGAGAAGGGAGAGGGTCCTATCGAGCTCCTCCCATGTTAAATTATAGACTAGATTTGATGCATCAGTTCTTGATGTAACTTCCTAATCCTCCAGCTTGTTTTATATGCTGCTGTTCACTTGTTTTTCGGAAAGTATGATTATCATTTTCCCTATGGTTCATAACTGATACTTGTCTCTACATGCATGTTTTGATCCCTTTAGTATTCTATATTTTCTATTTATTACATTGTCTTGTATCATTTTTGTATGGCTTACTTTCATGGCATGTTCTTATATCCCAGAGCTGAAAATTTAATCCTAGCATCAGATTCGGACTGTGAAGGAGAAGCAATTGCTTGGCATATTACAGAGATGTTGCAGCAACAAGATGCCTTGAGGAAAAACATTACTGTGGCAAGAGTTGTCTTTCATGAAATTACGGAGTCTTCAATAAAAAGTGCTTTACAGGCTCCTAGGGAGATTGACAAAAACTTGGTCAATGCTTATCTTGCACGCCGAGCACTTGATTATTTGATTGGATTCAACATATCACCCCTACTTTGGAAAAAGTTACCTGGCTGCCAGTCAGCTGGACGAGTTCAGTCTGCTGCTTTGGCTCTCATATGTGATAGGGAGTTGGAGATAGAAAAATTTAAGAAGAAAGAATACTGGACCATTGGAGTAGAATTTCACAATACGTGTTTGGATTCACTCAGGAGAAAAACTTCAATTTTTTCACATTTGACACATTTCAACTCCCAAAAGTTGGATCGCATGTCTATAGGCTCTCGTGCAGAGGCAGAAGAAATTGAAAAGCGGCTTTCTTCCTCAAATTTTGAAGTGCTTGCCACAAGAATAAGCAGAGTTGTGAAAAATCCACCCATGCCATACATAACATCAACACTTCAGCAGGATGCTGCAAATCAGTTGCATTTTACAGCTTGCTATACAATGAAGGTCAGTTTCCTTTTTACGATTTTATAGTCAATGAGTCATATTCCTTGTTGTTCCTGAGACCTTGCTTGTTTTTGTTTTTGTAGCTGATGAAGAAAATAGTTTTAAGTAATTGTTTTTGTAGCTGATGAAGAAAATAGTTTTAAGTAATCTTTTGGGTGTATTCATGAAAACCTCCTTTAAAATAGGTTGAATCGATTGGAACCACATTTGAAGTTTTTTTTAAATGTAAACCACCTTATAAGTAGCTTTAGTTTTCAATCAACCACTTTTTTGACAACTTCTGCTCAATTAATACCCAAATTACCTAAACTACCATCATTAATTATATGTGCTAACCTTAGTTTCCCAACGACACTTGTAATTAATGAGGGTAGTTTAATTAAGTTATTAATTGAGCAGAGTTTGGATGTCTATTGGCAGAAGTGCACGTAAAATCAGGTGCGTACAAGGTTGTTTGTAATCATTTTCTCGTTTTCTCCTTTCTCTTTATCTATGGTCACTTTGCTACTTAGAGCTTCCCTATGTTACCCCGACACGGCCAAATTGGTCTCGTACCCGTGTCGGGTACGTTTTGGGTACGGATCCGCACCCAAACGGCAGGGACACGGCCGAGTGAGGGGAAAAAATCAACACATAATTCTAAACCCAAGAACCCTAGAATCCATACCTGAGCTTGGTGGGCTTGAGCTTGCGGCGGTTGGGGATGGGAGTATTCACGTCGTTAGCAGGCCATGATCGCCCACAGGCCTCGCTTGTGGTACAGTTTCGAGCGGGAGAACTTGTCGATCCCTCGAAGTGAAACCCTAGCGGTCTTGCAAGGGGCCATTGATGGAGGACTGGGGAAACCCTAGAGATTGGCGAGGAGAAATGGGAGGAGGAGACGAAGATTAGAGGAGAAATGGGAGGAGGCGAAGAAGATTAGAGGCGGCGACGAAGATTAGAGGCGGCGACGAAGATTCGAGGAGAATGGGGGGAGGCGACGAAGACAGGAACCCTAGAGGGGGATGTTACGGTTTTATAGGGTGAGGGGTTTGGGTTTGGGTTTTTTTCATAACCCGTTTGTTTTTTAAATGGGGAGGGGTTTGGGTTTGGGTTTTATACAGGGGAGGGGTTTGGATTTGGGTTTTATACGGTGAGGGGTTTGGATTTGGGTTTGAGTTTATATAAGTAATAATATTAGTTCTAAAATTTTAATTAAAGTAAAAATAGTTTTCTATTTCTTATGCAAGGAATTATTTTATATATATATAGCCGTGTCCCCGTACCCTACTTTTTACAAATTTGCCGTATCCCGTACCCGTACCCGTACTCGTACCCGTACCCGTACCAAGGCAACATAGGAGCTTCCAATACCGTATCTTCTAAAATAGATGATTTCACATAAAATTTAATACATACAACTTTTTCACATGTTGTTTGGGGTTTCTTGGACTGATATGTGCTTCCAACTTTGCTTGTCTATTACTGTGCTCATCTTTTTCGGATCCAGCATCTTCAAATGTAGTTGGTGACTTGGTGATTATTCTGATTACTCCTCAAGCCCCTCATGTGCTTATTCTGGTGTATTTGTGTGGTATCAACAATCATCTTAAGATGTGCAATTAGGTATTTACTCTTTAAACCTTAATCTCTCTGCCATCATGGAACCTTGGAGCTAGCATTACCTTGTGTATAATCTTATAGGAGACCACTTACCTGAAAACTGTGAAAGGATTATATATCCTTTTCCTGATGTACAGTTGTAAACTGCAGTGACCATTCGAATATAAATTGCAGTCAATTTTGTGTTTATTTTTTTCGACATCAACTATTTATGCCATCAAATCATCTCAGTAAACATTTTCCCTTACACCAATTCATTTTAGTTTATTTTATTTAAATTATGGGCTTAGTCTGTTTTGCATCCACAAGTTTGGTTTTATATGCACTGTTATTTGAAACTATCTAGAGGCATGCTTGATTCTTGTGGCACTTCTTGTCTTGTGATTTCTTGATGCTAACTTATGTTGGTAGGTCAAATCCTTTTTTCTCCATTTGAAATTCAAGGTTATTGTACTTTTACATTTCTCATATGATTAGTACACTATTCGACAGGTTGCTCAGGGGTTATATGAGGGGATTAAACTTTCAAATGGGGAGGCGACAGGGTTGATAACATACATGAGAACTGATGGTGTGCATGTAGGTACCGATTCTGTCATGTGGCTATTAATTCGGTACAACGCTGAACTATTTTGTGTACTCATATTGCATTAAGGATTCCTTTTCTGGTTCCAACTTCTTCATAACGCTTGATGTTGAAAACATGATAATGCATAATGTAACGGTCCACCTTTTGTTAAGGTTAAATGTAAAAAATGCAAAATAGCATAATGAATAATGTAGGTTACGTGCTTTATTATTGATTTAAATGTTTAATGAAAAAATTTCAAGATGATAAATAGAATCATCACATTTTTCAAATATAACATCACAATTATCAAATATATCATCAGTCATCATAATTTCTCAACAAGAATATGTCATAAATGCTTAATAACCAATCCAAAAGAACATGTATTTTAAGTTTAAAAACAAAAAAATTTAAAGAAAACACTCAAGTGTTAAGCAATGTGGAAAAATACATTGTTTATAACTTAATGCCTCTTGATAGCTTAAAGCACTATGTATAAATAGTTATGGATTTTTATGTTGTTTAATCTAAACAATATAAAAATGTTCATAATGAATTTAAGAATTAAGGACAAAAGTTCAAAATACAAAAAAATTATTTCAATATAAGTTCTTAATTTCATACAAGCTCTGTAGATTTACTGACAAATTTACTAACAAGTATTACAATAGAATATCAATTATATAATGACATACTTACATCTCGTTCATTATTTTGTAATCATTTTCTTAGTGACATTCATAATTTCACAATCACATAACGATGTCACCGAAATGAGCAATGAAGGCTTAACAAACAATAAAAAATTTACATGTAATTTCAAGTATTAAGAAAGGAGATAGTCGTAGGTCTTTATAATAAAATATATTGAAATAATGCAAGTTGCATTGTAATAACGCAAGTTATATTCAAGTCATTGTTTTAAATATCCACGACATGACCCTATATATTAGCTGATATAACCTTTTACAAGGCTTGCTGTAAAACGATATGGTCCAAATATCCTTTATTGTTTTTGGTAGTATTTGGGCGACATGTACCCAACATGACTGATTCATTGGCCGGTATGTCCTTTGTATGGCTTGTCACAAAATAATATACCGCTTTTGACAATTTTTGGGCAACATATCATGATTTTCCCCATATATCAAGTGATATTTGGCCAAAAAAACACACACACACACAAACAAAATGTTGCAATGTCGATTTGGACTTTTATTTGTTTTAAAAGGTTGATTAGTGATTTTAAACATGTATTATTTACATATTTGTATGCTTAGATTTCATTAAGTATGTTCAGATTACATTTTAGGGCATTATATCATCATTGCACATCATCCGATAGCACTCCGATATTTATCACATATCCTAATATTTCCTGGATATCCATATTCTGATATGAATTTGGTCGGATATAAGATATTTAAAACCTTGATTCAAATAACTTAAGTTATGTTCAAATAATGCATGTTATATAGTGACAACGTAGAGTTATGAATGTATTTGAGTTATTTTAACAGATTATGTAATGTTCAACATCTGTTGGGTTACATAATGCAACATAACAAGTATGTAACGGGTAATGCTTTTCATGCAATGGACTTTCTACTGCTGGGACATTCTTGATCTTTAATCTTTGCTTACAGTATGCCTTAATCCCATTCTCTCATACATATGGATGAAATTTTCAGATTCCAGTTTTGCATGCATGACAGTTGAATATGTTCATACACTTAGAAGTTTCTATAATTTAGCTGCATAAATTTAAATAACATAGTCTTATTCAGATCTCATCTCTTGTCCATAGTCCCTTGTCCATAATTTTTTCCCCACCAGTTATGGGGTTGATTTTCAGAGACTTAGGCTGGTAACAACTTGTAAATTCTGTCAAATCTTCTGCAGAGCCTTGTGCTCTACATTAACCCCATTTTGATCTAGTAGAAGGGCTAGAAAATGCTGCTGCTGATGATGATATATCATTGACTCATTCTTACTTTCTTTCAGGGAAAATTGGTTTTCAACAAGTTTTATGTCATAATTTTCTTGCATGTCCAATTCACTTTCTCTTATTATATAAAATGTAAAATGGAGTTGGAAAAGTCCTTACAGGAACAAAAGTGTAGTTTCTCGTATTGATATAACATCCTCGCAATTCCAAATGGTTTCTTAAGTCCACTAGGGTTTCCTGCAAGTGTTCAGCCTACAAATTATCACCATGCATGAAATCCTTGGGATATTGAGAGAATACTCTTACGAACCGAGAATGCAACCTCCATAGTTTTGTGTTCCTTGTTTAGTGTGTTACACTTGGGAGGAAGGAACTGTCAGCTACTTCGTGATATATCCAAGACATGGGTCATGATTTCTGTCATTTCCCCTCGTGTCACCAACTTTTATTGATTGGATAATTCATTGAGAGAAACCTTAGAGTTTGGAAATTGTCACGTGGTCTCATTATTTTTTTGATGCAAGCATCCATGTTCTCATAGCCATGAGCATACCCAATGATGAGCAGTTAACATCTGATCTCCTTGTTTTCTTTAACATTCTTTTTGTTCTTTGTACATTGGGCTTCAGCCCTTGCATTCTCTCAAAGAAGAGCCTCCTTCAATGGTGCTCGCTAAACTCAGTTAACAAAATTGGGTTATTATTTCTTTATTTTTAAATTAAAAATATCTGTCTGAATTGGATGAAGGCATCTCAGCTCCATGCTCAAAGCCTCAAAGGTATACGTTAAAAGGTTATTAGCTGAATGTATAGCTGATAAACAATCTTACATATAATTATCTAAATATTTGAATTATTCAGTAGGACGAACGTATATAGACAATGTTGAAATGTATGAGTAGAAAGTAGTTAGCATCAGTCAGTAAAGGATAACTTATGACAGTGCTCGTTGCTAATCATTTATGAATAAGCTTAGTGTAATTGCCTTCTTTTTCTTAGAATCAAAGAAGGATGAATAAAAGTGAGAAGTATTCAGTATTATACACACACACATGTATATACCTATATATATACATATATGTATATACACACATATGTACATATGTGTGTGTACACACACACACGCGCACACACATATATATATATGCATATATGTATATATGTATATATGTATATACATCTAGACATATATATGTATATACATATATGTATACACATGTACATATGTGTGTGTGTGTGTACACACACACACATATATGTACATACACACATATGTATATACATCTATACATATATATGTATATACATATATGTATATATGTATACACATACGTACATATGTGTGTATATATATATATATGTATACACATATGTACATGTGTGTGTGTGTGTGTATACACATATATATATTGTGTGTGTGTATATATACGCACACATATGTGAATATGTGTGTGTGTGTATATATATATATATATATATATAT
>BQKN01000545.1:32748-63457 GCA_022839385.1 Asparagus kiusianus
GAGATTAATGGGTATACTTGTCATAGGAGAGGATTTCCTCCTTGACGCCTACACAATCTCCACCATCCTCATAAAGTAGGAGAGAGTGTGTGAGTTGGTGGAGATTTGTGCCTACTTTATGAGGATAGTGAGGATTGTGCCACATAGGCGACAAGGAGGGAAATCCCCTCCTATGACAAGGATACCCATTAATCTCCTATATATATATATATATATAAATTTAAAGCAATATTATTACACAAATAGTTGGCTGTTTCTACCAGTAAAATTTATTTATTTATAAGTTTAGAAGGTATCCAATCTGATTATAAAAGACAAGCATGAGCCGCGCCATACGGTTCTATTGGACCATATCTAGATATAGTTTGTAGTACGAAAAAAGAATATATACACTAGGCAGAAGAATAGAGCAAAGAAAAGAGAAAGATGGTAAGATAAGCTTGAATGCAAGGTGTAAGATGCTAGTCCTTGCCATAGGAGCAGTTGATAGGTGGACAGATCTATGTTTGATGCCCTTTATTAGCTGTATCATCTGAGGACCGTGAACTAAAAGTGGTCTAAACAAATGAAGCTGTGTCATAGTGCATCCTAGTCATCATGTCGACTGCTTTAGGATTGTACATCGGAAAGGCAAACAAGAGTTCGCATCATCTGACTTGGTTGATGTGGTCCGAACAAAAGTCATGAGAAGTGGTGCTTGGTGATAACTTCTCTTTTGACCCCACTTCAGTGGTTCATTTTTGTTGAGATTTTTCTTCTCGATGATCCGGAAAATTAGATCCACTGTTTTTCTTTGATCTCAAGGGATATGATAATAGACATTTTGCGAGCAGTTAACCCTTGCCTTTTCCTGAATAGAAAGATGTTATCTCTTTCAATTTCTATTTTTCTTGAAAATAACTCTTCCCTTTAACTTCATCTTTATCCCAATAGAACAGAGCATCGGCGTAGAAGGCTTGAACAACAACGAAAGGTTTGAGAGTCCGCAAATACCCTCTTGACTTCACCTTTCAGAGATTTATATATGAAGCATAGGTGTAGCAAAAAATGATATTATGCCATGTTTGTTCAACCATGATGACCTAGTAACGCGTCAATAACATGGAGCAAAGGAGTAGTCGTCCATTCACTGAATTTTAGTGTTAAGTGTGTTGTTACCAAGGCTTGTTTTCCCGTTTCTGTGGAGCGTAATTTTTACTGAGAAGATTTGTAGCAGATAAAAATCATCTCCTATTGGAATGTAGATAAAGCAGAAGTTATATAACACTGATATCTAGCAGGTAGTCTCAATAATTGAGTAGACCTATCAGAGTAGAGTGATAACTAATATATACTTCATTATAAAATAGATTATTAACTTACATTATGGAGATATATGGATATGCCAGAGTAGTCTCTATAACTGAGCAGACCTAATAAAGTAAACATTTAAATAATGATACACTTAAAATACAGGATTAGTGGAGCACTGGAGCGTGCACTGCCAGAGCAAATATCTTTTACACATGTATTTTATCTTTGTTAATTATGTTCTAATGAAATACCCAATTTAGAGAATAATGACACAGAAGATAATAAAACAACTCTGGATGTTCACCACATCAAATAAGATAATCATGTCTCAATAACTCATTTATAAAGAGAACTCCCAATGATGAACACAAAGGTGAGGGTTCTCATGGATATCTCCTCGGACTTCAAATATCCTAACTTTATAT
This sequence comes from Asparagus kiusianus, assembly GCA_022839385.1. Classification (NCBI taxonomy): domain Eukaryota; kingdom Viridiplantae; phylum Streptophyta; class Magnoliopsida; order Asparagales; family Asparagaceae; genus Asparagus; species Asparagus kiusianus. Next base: position 34,467 of record BQKN01000545.1, read on the forward strand.
ACATAGTTTGATCATGCTAATGGCGGAATTTGGCATAATAACCAGAGAACATAATTGCATGGAACCTGGTTAGTTCCGGTTCATGTGACAGGAATGGTAGCGTGGTATGCCACTCATTAGGAATCGGGTACGAGGGGAGTACTCTTATTTGGTAGGCTAGGGAACATAGGACGTTTGAGGTTCGGTTCTTAAATGTAGGGATCAAAGGTTTCACAAGAATCATATTTAACAAATATCGTAGTTGATATCAGAAACTGTAAAAGAACATTGAAAATCATGTTGCAATTAAGATACACATAACTTTATTTTCTTAGTTTTTTATGTCTTTTGTTTATTCTTTTGCAAAAGAATTATTTGTTTTTTCAAAATTTTAACTTGGTTGAATCTAAACTGCATCGCTGAAGTTAGTGAATTGGGTGGTGTTCCACTTTGAATTCGAGACGATTGAACCCGGTCACGGTTTGTTATAGCGTCCCACGTGACCGACATATATGCTAGGGAAAATGACTAAATGTATCTCAGATTCCGGTATGGCTTAATTTTGAGCCTTCAAAAATTATGTCTAAATGTATCTGATTCATGTGATAGGCATTCAAAGATCCAAAGAAAGTAATACTTTCTTTGCTGAAAAGAATGCCTATCAAGTGGCATCTCTTCCTCCATTTTGACTCAACTTCTGCTTGATGTGATACAGGATAGTATCTGTTATTGAAGCTTTGTCTTTTACCTTTGTATGGGCCACTTTGAATGAACTAAAAACGTGAGTGCATAAACAGAAAGGGGGAACCACTGATGATTGGTTTGTGCAATCTGTGATCTTCTTTTGATGCAACCAATCTTGTATTTTGCAGAGTTAAAAAAGTTTCTCTCTTGGCGCTCAAAAACATGTGTTTGATTCTCTTTGTTTTGTGCATATTCTCCAATATACTTTAGTTTGCACACAGAAACAAAAGAAAAAAAGGTCAGAAAGCAAAGGATGCTGCAGTCGAGGGAAAACCTTCATGTGACCTAGACTTCCATTCAACTTTTAAAACCTTCATGTGACCTAGTCATCCATTTAACTTTTGAAAACCTTCATGTGACCTAGTCTTCCATTTAACTTTTGACATAACCTACATACATGAAGAATTTTGAGGGAAGGAAATGACTTCTTGTTTAGATGGTAAAAATGATATGATGGCAAAAGTTAAGGAAAACTAAGGCTAAGCAAGTACCAGAAGAGAAAAAAAAGAAAAACAAAGAAAGCAAAGAATGCTACAATTAAGGGAAAAACTTCGTGTCACCTAGTCCTCCATTTATCTAGTGTTATAACCTACATAGATAAAGAATTTTGTGGAAAGGGCATGACTTCTTTTGGATGGTAAAATGGTGATACTGACATAAAATTCAAGAAATCTAAGACTGAGTAAGTATCACCAACCAAAAAAGTACCTTTTTTATTTGATATATGATTTTATGCAATATAGTTGTTCAATTTTAGTTCAGGCTGCTAGTATTTTGATTTCATACTGTTCTCACTTTTTACTCGCACAGAAATATTTATGGGATTACTTGATGATGATTCTCTAAAGCTCTATACCCTTATATGGACAAGAACGATGGCATGTCAAATGGAACCAGCCACAATTAATACGGTCTGTAGATTACTTTATTTCTTTCTCCCTGTATTTTGGTTAGATCTCCAAAGATATATTTCCAAATGTCCATTATGCTTAATGAAGTTTTTTATCTCGATTTTCTTGTTGTTGTGAAGTTGTTCTTTCTATATACATTTAGGCTAGGTACATGCATTTTGCTTCAGGATGTGCATCAAAATCTGACATGGTTACAAGTAAATAAGTTATACTCTGCACACTTTTGACCTTGCTATGATTCCCGTCACCTGCTCATCTTCAACGGCCTCCGGTGAGTTCAATTGCTACCGCTCGAGCTCCTAACCGCTCTGATCGGTCTCCCGTCTCCGCCAACCAACTCCAACAAGACCTTTTCTATACCAATCAGTCCTCCGACGAGCCATCCTGACTATCCATAGAGCTCTGATGACTCCGTTATGTGCTGCCTCATCCTCGGTAATCGCCCAACTTCCTTGATTAGTCACGTGAGTGATATAAGACAACCACTCAATTCAGTGACGATTCCTCTCCAGCATAGCGACAACAAGTTTTCACGATGCTGTTTGAAACCCGTTTAAATCCCGATCATATCAGAATAGTTACCGAAGTCCTTACTCTTGAGATTCAATCCTTTCCGGATTGGATCCCTTGCCTTGGTCCAAATCACATGTGATACTATTTATCCTTACCTTAGTTTGTATAGAAATAAACTAACAATATTTCTTAACAGACTCTTGTAGCATCCGATCCAAAAATTTAACTTTTAACTTCTTGGAAGCAAAATAGTTCAAATAACATCCATTTAGTACAACATGAGCACTATTTTATGTCTATGAAAAGGACCAAAATATTTGTTATGTTCAAGTACATGAACCTTTAAGGGGCAAACAGTTAGTCTCTTCTTTTATGTCTTGATGACTAGAGCTGTCCTTCACTATTTCTTGAGACTGCGCTGCATCTCCTGAATCAAAAGTTTAACCGAGGTCGGGGCTCTCTTGACACTTTACTAGAACATGTAGGATCCCGTGATCCATCTTTTGTATTTCACATTATGGAAGGATGATATCAGCATTGTTGTTTGTCAGTGTTTAAATATTGGCTTATAACCCAAATTTATCGGCGATTTATCGGTTTTGGGGGCCTTCCACTATGATAAGTTTGATTTTAAATCAGTATCGTTTTTGGATGTTTATTGTTGATAATATGGCGATAAAGTAAGTTATCGGTCGATATTGTCGGCCTAAAAATCAGAATTATCGGTCTTTGGTTTTAGTTTTGATTTAGGGCAACGAGCACCTATTCAATGCACTTTAAACGCGACCCGACTTGAGTTTCTACTATTGGTTAGTGATGATAAAAATAATTATTTACATTTTAGTATGTTTATATTTCATTAAGTATGGTTAGATTATATTTTAGAATATTATATTATGTATATCACCATCCGGTAATATCACTCCGATAAATACTACTTATCCCTGATATCTGCTATCTGATATGGATTTTGATCGTGCGATAAATACCCGATAATCGATATATAAAACCTTAACGTTTGTTAACAGCTCTTCTTAGCATATCTTCTTTAAACCTTCATAGTCATTTGACAATAATTTATCTCTTTGTTCAACATTCTTAGGAAGGCAATTGAAAGAGATAGAGGATACTAGCAGTATTCTTATTGGAAGATAAGAGAGAGGTAGTAAGACAGTTTATTTTGAGAATCAAGTATTATAGATGTGTATGTTTAGTTTAGTAATTATGTCAGTTTAGTGAAGGCACCAAGTCGATTTTGAAGAGATGCTTCATCAATTTTTGTCTAGCAAAAGCTTTGATGTTTCCTACGTCTGGTGTTAGTCTAGCAAAAAGGACTAGAACAAAACGAGTCAAGGGTCATCCGCCATTATTTAATTATGCTACAGTACTCATTGACATAATATCAGCTGCAAATCTTCGCCAATAACCAATGTTTTAAAAAGCCCTTGCCTAGTCGGTCTAGCTCGCCTAAGCGTATGCCTAGGCCTAGCCTAACTTCTAAGGCCTAGGTGATACCTGGACCGCCTGCCTAACTTCTAGAGCCTAGGGGGTAACTAGGCTGCCCACCTAGGTTTTCATAGGGCTTAAGGAGCGTGGTTTGTCTACATAGACTGCACAATTTAGGCATTGATCGTGATTTCTTTCGTTGCATCTTGCACGTCCTCTAACCTCCTCTAAAACTACTCCAGCCTCCAACTATGAACACCTCTACCTCCTCCGACCTTTAGCAAAACCTTAAACACCGCTTAAACGAAGAAAGAATTCCGCCTAGACGTAAGTCCGACAGCTAAGCTTTCTATAACATTAGCATTTACTATCAATCATTGTAATTAATAATAATAAAAAGGAAAACCACCTAGCCCCACCTAGGCGCCTAGGCTTTAGGCGTCGGGTCCAACGCATAGGCCGCCTAGAGCTTTTTGTAACCTTACCAATTAATGTACCTGATGTTTGGGTGACATTCATTCTTCTCGTTCATGAAGCTTTAGCTTGTTTAAATGCTGGCAGTCTCCAATGTATTCTCATTTTTGACTCCACACTATATGGAGTGCATGCTGTGTGTGTATATATATCAGGTCATAGTGTTTGCTTAGGCCTATACGATTATTTGGTTTAGCTATTGAATCAGTTGACGGATGATGATTAAACAAGATATTCCTCTTGGCAACTCTTCTAAGCAACCAGAATCATGGTTTTTTTGGGGGTCAAAGAAGTCTCATGAAAATCTTAACCAAATAGTCCCTGGAATTGGCATCCTTCTTTAGCACCTGCTCCTTATTCCAGGGCTAGAAGCTATTAAAAGAATCTTACAAATCAATGTCTATATCTTCATTTACGACCTCCATTGCAAGCCTTCTTATGGTTCCATGTGATCTTTACCATCTATGTATTGCATCTTTACCATCTCTCTATTGAATGCAATACATAGATGGTAAACTCTCCTGGCGCTGTCGTTGACTACATTTAACTGAAGTTTCTTGTTCTGCTGTGTTCTCTTGGGTGACAGCCATAGGGATATCAAGGAAAATGTTTTTTTTTTCCTTCAGATTGGATGACTTCTCCTGAATTATAGTCAGGGGATCGACCATTGGAGATTCTGATTTTCACAAGCACATTTAGATCTTGTACCTTCCCCATACATTGACACACATTTTGAGGATTGCGTAATGGATATTGAACATTAGGATAGTCCTTTCTTTCTCATTATAAGGAAGTTGTGTCCATGTACTCCTCTTGTTGGTTTTTACATAACTTGCTGCATCCACCTAAACCGAAAAGTGTTTCTTCCTTCTCCCGTCTCATTTGCAGCTTTATTACTTGTCATTTGTATATGAAATAGATCCTGTTTGTATAATGATTTTCTGATGCTGTTTACTTAATATTGGTATATGTTGTTCAGCATTATCATGTCAACAAATTTTATCTGTTACACGATCATGCACGACATTTTCAAAGTAGAAGTAATATAAAATGAGAGTTGTCCTTCTTGTCTCTCATACTGTTTTACTAGCTCTACACTTTCCATTTCTCTCATGGATTTATTACATTATATTGAATAGGTTGGCTACATTACTTAATATTGGTGTAGTTGTTTTTCTTCTCCCATTTTATTTTCGAATTTTGATGTGCTACAGTGTCATCTTTAAAGGTTTCTAAAGTACCAAACCACTCTCCCGCTATTCCAATGAAGAAACGCACCAACTACCCACAGCCACTATTCCGTGCAGACAACACGAATGATACCTAGATCCACACAGACAACCATTACACCTATCCGACCATGCTTACCTTGCATTGGAAAAAACTGTAGCATGATATAGAAATTAAGCGACACTGGCAGGAAATTATGCTTTCAGCTTCTTATTTCTTGATTTGAACCATTAACAGTGCTTTAATTCTATGATGCTTTCTTGATTTGGAATAATCTGATACTCACAAAATTCCTCTTACACTAGCATTGGGAAAAAGTCTATTTGCTCTTATTTCTTGATTGGAACCACTAACTGTGCCTTAGTTCTATGATGCTTTCCTTTATGATTTGTATATATGTCTATTTGGGCAGGTTTACTCATCATTGCTTAGATATGATTATGACTGAATCATGGTTGGGAACTTTTTGACCGTGTATGCTATAATACTCACATTTCGTATTCATATTTTATACTTCTACAATTTTGTAACTATATCTTTGTTTAGATTCAAGTTGATATCGGGAATATGGAAGGAGACATGGCTTTTCGGTCAGTAGCATCTAGAATTGCATTTCCTGGATATCGAGAAGTCTATAAGGTTTGTCTTTTATGCTCTATATGCATGCACTTGCATGATTAGTAGAAACCGCCTAAGATGTTCTTGCTCAGTGTCTTCTTTGCTTATGTCTGTATATAGTTATTTATACGTGCAAGCTTCTTTTCCAACAGTTCCTATTTGCATGCCATTCATGTTTCTGTGAGATTATTATTATTTTTTTGTTACTTAGTAGTTGATTATAACAATAGTATCACATGTCATTCAAAAGGTCTGCTTATATTAGTTTAGAAAATTGTTTATATTTGGCGATGCTATGTAAGAATGATCTGCCATCTCATTTAGCAAAATGAGGTACAAAAAGATAGGAGTGTGAAATCCACCTGATCTGATGTGAAAATACATCTTTTGCTAGCTCATTTAACAAAATGCATTGTCACCTCATAGTCATTTTTTCCTTATCTGTTTCTAGTTTATGTTTCAGACTTTGATGGTACTTTTGTGATGTTAGAGAATGCATAATTTGCAAACAAACATAAGAGAACTGGATTATATTCCTATCAGATTAACTGTTAGCCATTCGAATGATAAATCTTCTCCATTGAACTTGATCGGATATTTTAATTATCTACATAAAAATGAATTAAGCGGCAGGTTAAGGGCTTTAGCCTAGGTTCATGTTGCTGCACAGTTTTTTGGCTAGACGAGATTAAATATCTCAAATTGAAAAAAAGTTAAGCAGTTTAAAATGGGGTTTACTAATTTGCATAAATTAGTTGGTTAAAGACAATTCATACTACTGATATTCAGATTATGGAAATAGTTTGTAAAATTTAAACAACTGAGTGCCTCTCTCATGAACATTTGTTAATTTTAGAAGATGTTAGGCGTGTGGATATTGATGTTCATCAAAGGTGATTGTGAATTAATATTTCTATTTTGTTTTATTTTTTAAATGCTTAAATATATCATTTGTTTAACTCATGTTATATAATAGATATGCATAGTCTAGAGAACATTTAGATCTTTTCATGAATACAAAAAGTCTAACTACTCTGGCTAGTTTCGTTAGAACTTGTAAAAAATTGAAAAAGTGCAAGGACATTTGTTGAAAAATTAAGACTTAAGCCATTTAGCCCTTTTCATCTTGGCAAACACCAGCACTCTCCCAAACCATCTTACCAAATATTCAAACACCACAAAAAGGTGGCAACTAACCACAGTTCTCTAACTGAACTACGATGGACTAAAACGTAGTGAATTACCCGTGTTTCCTTTATAAATGTTGAGCACATCAATTTCTATTATCACTTCAATCATCAAGTTTTCTTTTTTAATAAATTATTTTCATAATAATATGGAAAACTAAAGTTGGACATAAACCCCTTTGACATTATGATGAAACCGGTCTAAACATTTGAAACACTTACACACAAAACTGAAACAACAAGGATAGATGTTGAACATAATTTGCTTAAAACCTTTCTTCTAAATATTTAGGTACTCTTTCGACATTTGATCCATCATATAACATGGATGGATCTTGCATTGAAAACCAGCTAAAAGCAAAGAATTCATAGGTTTTTTTGCTCGGTTCTTGGACTTTGCTTTTGAAGAAACAAAATAGGAGAGGAAAATTTGTTGTCCATTAATGATTGATGTAATACAAAGTATAAAGTCAAGAAAGGTGTTATAGAAGGTGTTTTCAAAAAGTGTTTCTTGCAAGAAAATGAGTTTTTCATAGAGAATGTAGGATAGAAGGTGATAATGATATTTCTTGTCAAATATACAGGGATTGTGGGGAGGGCTACTCAAAATTAAAATGATAATAATAATCAATATTCATTGAGCAAAATGGTGTCACGTTGCACTATTTTTCTCAATGAGAGCCACAAGCCCACCAAGTAAAAACCACCAATGTTCAAAAACACGGTTTTATTATCCGTGCAGTTCGAGAGTGAGCCACGATTAATCAGATTATGTGCCGATTAATCGGATTTTGCAGAATTATGCGTTTTTGAATTTTTTAACATATATTTATTATTTTCATACATAAAAATATATATAATTCATAAAAGATAGACGATATATATATTTTTTAACATATATTTATTATTTTCCATACATAAAAATGTATATAATTCATAAAAGATAGAGGATATACTAAGAAAAATGCAAATAAACATGTGAGATAGAGAGATGGGGAGACCAACAATTTTTTAACATATATTTATCATGCTGTTACAGTCACCGCTACCTACTGCTGCTACAGTTGCTATTGTCGTTGTCGCCGCCTGAAGTTGCTGTCGCCGCCGTCGAGAGATGGAGACAGAGGAGGTGGGGCGCAAGTGGGAGAGATAGAGAGATGGGGGAGCTAACAATTTGGGGGAAGAAACCCTAGTCGAGTTTGGGGTTTAAAAAAAAGGGGTTTAAAAACTTATGGGTTCAGATTTTTGAACCCGAAACCCACTCTAACCCTAACTAAAGCTCGCCCACATAATCCTTTTCTGCAGGCGAGTATGTGTTTTCATCACCATTTTCAAGCGGAAGATTCCGCATATGCGGCTGAGTATACGGCTGCATATGTCGTGTTTTAGAACACTGAAAATCACTAATGAAAATTCCTACATTCTATCAGACGTGCGACTCCACTAGAAAACCCAGGAAACCTACAGTCATTTAAGCAACCCACAATCATTCTCCCAATCGTCTAGACCCGCTAAAAACTTGACAATACCCTACTAAAACCTACCCATCATCTGAAAAAGCCAACAATTAGCAAAATCATGACACCACTAAAAGCCTAATAAGAAACACACTCATATTCCTCTATCTAATCCCACCTAATTTAAAAGTACATCCTGCAGTCTAACTTGGGATCCTACTGTTCAAATTTCACTTTTCTCCCTCATTTGTCGAGAGCCTAATTTTTCTTCTCGCCCAAGAGCCTACTACTCTAGAGCCTCCTCTGCTGGCCCTAACTCCTTTGACTGATCAATCCTTGAGTCTCTTTAGCTGTCCTAAATTCTGCTCTTCTGCTCCTTCGGGTAGTCATTGATTTTTTTCAATGTATAGAATTTACTTTTTGAGATTTTTCAAAAAGATGATGATCTTTAAAGAAGCATGTTGGAGAAAAAACAATATAAAATCTATCCTTTCGTGTATTTACTTTTGAAGGTCTATGAAGCATGGACACGCATAACATGAAGCCGTGTCGTGTCGTGTCCGTGTCGGACACACGTGTCGAACACACGTATCCTATGTATTTTTTCGGATTTGCCTCGTGTCGGCGTGTCAGATGGTGGTGTCGGATCCGTGCCCGTGCTACATAGTTGAAGGTGACATTGATGTTGTCCGTGGCAATGATAACTGCGGAAAATATTTTTTTCTACAATGATTTTGATAGAAAGCAAGTTATAGAAAAAATGAGTGATGATTGACCTAATGATTACTTGGTGACATATATTGATAAATATATAATTGATAGTTTTACGAGTGATGTAATTATGTATTTTTTCAAAAATATGGAAACTCATCGATAATAATTGTAAATTTTTTTAAATTATTAATTATATGGTGACCACTTTTCAGAAATCTTGGATCCACAACCCCAAGATCAAGGTTTTAAATATCAGTTATCGGGAATTTATCAGACGGTTAAAATCCTTATCGGATAACGAAAATCGGGGATATATCTGGGATAAGTAGTATTTATCGGAGTGATATACTGGATGGTGTATATATATAATATAATAACCAAAAAATAATCTAACCATGCTTAATGAAATATAAACATTAGTGGAGGTGCTTTGAGGTCGGGGAGGCGAGCGATGTCGGTGGAGGTGAGCTTTAAGATCGGGGAGGCGAGCGATGTCAGTGAACGTGAGTTTCGAGGTCGGGGAGGCGAGCGACGAGGTTAACGGAGTTAGAGGGGAACAAAGATCTTGAGCTTGATGGAGTTCAAAGAGGTTCGGAGATTCGGAGGCTTGGAGAACAGCCGCACAGAGAGGGAGAGAGATTCACGAAGGATTAGGGCTGAACTTAAAGTTAGAAACTTCATTTTATTGTCAAAAGCGGGTCGGGTCGGGTTTAAGAACTCACTAAGTAACAGCACATTACCCAACAATTCAATTCAAAACTCACGCCGATAAAGCTCATATTTTCAGCCTCTCTTATCGGCCAATAAGTGCCTTTATCGCTGATAACTTGCCGATAAACGCATAAAAGTAATAACTGATTAAAAATCCTACTTATCCTAGCGGAAAGCTCCCAAATCTAATAACTCGACGATAATATCGAATTATCGGTTGATATTTAAAACCATGCCCAAGATATTAGGGGATTGGATCATGATGCCCTTGGGATGCCAGATGAAACGAATGTGAATGTGTTGATAGGAAAATTGGACGGGCATTAGGAGACAAATTTTATATATTCTCCAAACATCAAGCTTAGCCATGATGGTTACAGTGAGGATGATGCCTAATATTATAAGTTGATGTATGGTTGTGAGAAAGAACTCTATCCAGGTTGTGCTAATTGCTCTAAATTGACTTTCATCTTGCACTTATTTCATCGAAGAAAATATGTTTGGTGGTCTTGTAAGTCATTTATGATGTTACTGCAACTTTTGATAAGTGCATTTCCACAAATATCTTAATTTTAATCTCTTTATATGAAGCTAAAAATGATGAAGGATTTGGGTCATGGGTATAAGAAGATCAATGTCTGTCTAAATGATTGCATATTATATTGGGGTGAAAGGAAGAGTACTAAATCTTATAATGTATGCGGATCTTCTTGATGAGTGAGTAATACAGTGATAATAGTGGTCACAATGAATAAGCTAAAAGTAGAAGGGTAAAGAAGAAACAGAAGCCAACAGAAGTGGTGTGATACTTTCCATTAATTTTATGATTGAAGTGGCTATATATGTCATCTAAACAGCTAGGGGTATAATATGTTATTCATAACAATGGTATGGATGATGAGACTTTGAAACACCCTACAAATGCTAAAACATGAAAAGTAGATGCATTACATTCAAATTATGATGAATAATGTTATATCCCCTTTTTAAAAATATGTTTCAAATTCACACATTTAGAGATGTTTTATGCATAACCATCCGAGACTATGAGATTCTTTCGCGCGATTGAGGATTTTTCTTTAAGCTCGGGACACATATTGTAAGATGTGTTAGATAACATATTATATTATTTGCCTCGACATTAGGATGGATGCCATCCCTTTTAGCCATCCTCATAAGATCTACATGTATATCCTTAGATTTGCAGTATGATCTCCTCCAACAGAGTCCCCATCAAATTATCACTTACAATTTTCTCTATATGCATTAGGGCTAGATTATGGCAAAGGTGGCACTTTCTATGAGGAAGATCAAAGAAATTACTCATTTTCTTCCATAATTTTGATCCTCCAAATTTACATATGCATCATCAAATCTTGTGACATAAATTTGGTCTTCATTAGAAACAACAACAGTATGAGTTATAGAGCTAGTGGTAATTGGTTTCTTTATTCTCTTTTTAGATGAGCTAGAGGATTTACTCTATTGAGATGAATTGGTCTCTGTTTCTCGGACAACAAACTCTAGAAGCTCTAGAAGGAGCTTGCCTAGTTTTTATGGTCCATTCAAAATGATGACTATGAAATAGAAATGGATGATGAGGTAACCAACAACGATGTTCTATGTAACAAAACTTCCTTTCATGCTTTAACTATATGAAGCGGATAATTTTGGCGCATCATTGATAACCATAACAACCCTTAGTGCGCCAATCAGACACGTTAGCATAAGCAGAAAAATCATTAATGATACGCATAACAGCTGCCCTCAATTTGAAGTCTGTTCCACAAATATCATAAGCATGAACACCTTCCTACAATTGTTTCAACTATGGTATCATAGTTTGCAAATAGACATTAATATTATTTTCCAGACAACTTTGACCTGGAATGATCATTAATATTATGAGAGATTACTATGTCGTACACTATTATGGAGAGTAATTAGTAAGGAAAAAACAACCGACAAAATATTGTATGCGACACTTAATTTACCATGTGTATTGAAGCCGTCAATAGCAAGACCAAATATTGTATTACGAGAACGTGAGGCGAACTCTGGGTAACAAGAATTAAACTCTTTCCATGCTTTGCCATCCTCGGGGTGCCTCAAATGTCCCATCATCTACATAATTGTTATGGTGCCATGTCATATTGCTAGCTATCTTAGATGACATGAAACCTCTTCATTCTTGGAATTAATAGAAAATGTCAACGCTTTTACGAGCTTCTTTTTATGCCTTCTCTTTTTAGCTTCTTGATTTTAATCACTATTATCACTTGTATTTCTCATCAATCTAGAAGATACACACATTACAAGATTCAGTACTCTTCCATTTACTCAAATACAACATGTAATCATTTCGACTAGCATTGGTCTTCTCGTATCCACGCCCAAATCCTTCATCATTTTTTAGCTTCATACATAGTGCATTAAAACTAAGATATTTGTGAAAATGCATTTATCAAGGATTGTAATAACATGGTAAATGACTTACCAGGAACTATATTTTTAAAAAGTGAAGATGAAAGCTAATTTAGAGTAATTGGCCCGACCTGAATAGAGTCTTCCTCATAATCCTCGATATTGGGCATCATTCTTGCTATAACCACCATAGCTAAGAGTACTGGTGTTTGGAAAATATATAAATTTTGGTCCTCATGCGTCTCCATTGACACATTCATGTTTGGTTCACCTACTATTCCCAAGGCCATCACTAACCAAACCCTTGATATGTTGATTACTACTAGCAAAATTTTCAGTTTGAGCGGAGTCATCACCACAATACCTATTTGTCTGCTTGTGAAATTAGAATATACGTGAAATAGCCGCTCTAGTTTAAGGGAAATTGTATCATTGTTAGCATTCACTCGAAATATTTTAGAATATAATTCTTGATACACACATGCGCACACGCACACTCACAGATGCATGCGCGCACGCGCGCACGCTCACACGCACATATATATATATAAAGAGAAATGAGTATCGTTGGTACCAAGGACAAATTTGGTCCTTGGTACTAAGGTGACCACATCTTAATTACTATTCTTAGTGGTTCCCACTTGAAAGTAGTCCCTACCTATCCATGTGAAAGCAGCCCCTTTGAATGCATGGATAAGAATCTGCAAGGGCGGATCCAAAAACTATAGTCAATGAGGGCGAGATTAAAAATATAACTAGTATATGCGTGAATGTGATTAAACCTAAAATTTTTAACCTTTTATCTTTATTTTGTTCTTTTTTAGTTTTAATTTATGTTGTTAATCAAAATCAATCTTAGTCATCTAACTCGATCTTCAAATTCTCTTCACCATGCATTTTCACTAACTTGTTGTCCTTTATTTAAGGAATTTTTCGATATTAGTCCCTTCAATCTTTCATATTTCAAAACTAGTCCTCAAACCATTGAAATTGCTATTAGTTCCCTCAATTCTTGAATTAACTTGAAATTAGTCCTTCAAATCATAGAAATTGTAATTTGGTCCCCCAATTCTTAAGTTATTTCTAAATTAGTGTCTCCAATCAAGGACATAAATATCAATAGCATAAATATCAATTGGAGGGATTAATTTAAAACAACTTATGAGAAGGACGTCATAATCCATAACAATAGATTTTATTTAGTTATCCCTCCAATGCTGCTTCTCCTCTTGATTGCAGAGATTAATTTGAAAATAACTTAAGAATTAGGGAATCTAATTGCAATTTCAATGATTTGAGGAACTAACTTCAAATTAACTTAAGAATTAGGGGATCAGATAGCAATTTCAATGATTTGAGAGACTAATTTCAAAATATGTATATGATAGATTTAAGGTGCTGATATCCAAAAATCCCTTTCTACAAAATGACCGAAAACAAAAAAACCCTCAAACCCCCACTTTTGCCATACTAACATCCAATGGCCAAATCACTCCAAAGCCCACTCATGTGATTTTTTAGTCCAACATTCTCAAAAAGACAAAATGTAAACCAACTTTATTAGTATTACACAACACCAAACACCAAAAGGTATTTCTATTCATCTTCCTCCTTACCTCGTCTTCCTTTTGTTTTGAACCTAATAGAGTAGAAAGGAAAAAAAATCAACGAGACTTTCAGTTCACGGCGTTCCCCTTCAACGTTCAGGGTCAGTGGGGACAGTTGCTCCAACCTCTCCTACTGTAGATCTGTCTCTTGAGAACGAGTCACCCCACTATCAAGTACCAAAGATGGTCCTTAGTACCAAGAATATCCATATTCCTCCCTCTTTATATATATATATATATATATATATATATATATATATATATATATATATATATTCTTCTCTCTTGTTCTGCATGATTATTAACATAAAAAGCTGTGCAGGTCCAAGGAGAATATGATTTTCTTATAAGTTTCTTCTCAAATAATGAAGTTATTTCTTTTTTTACAAAGATCCTGGTAAAAGCTGTTGTCTGTAAGATTAAATTAAATGTTAAAAGGCTGTCATGTGCATATCTAGCTAATACACAATGGTTTAAAATTGTTGAGACTAATGCTTCAAACATTGGTTATGGAGGTATCCTCAAACAGGTTGATCCCATTAATAATAAAGGGCAACCATTTAATTTTAAATTACCTTTTGCCCATATTTGTGTACAAGACACTTGTATCTCAATCCCTTGAGTTCTTGTGAAAGATTTATCACAACACATCATATTAGGTACACCTTTTCTGCATAATATAATGCCTATGCAAAAAATAGATTCACAAGAAATACAAGCTAGTGATAATGACAAAAAGATATTATTGAGTTTATAACTGATCCCTAAACTCGTTTATTAAACGAAGTCAAAAATGTCCTTAAAGAAAAACAAATAAATTTCTTAAAGATGAAATAGCATTTGTTCAAATAGAAGAACGATCGGAGTACAACTCCTTTCCTTGTTATTGCTTCCATTCCTTCCCCCTTTGGGAGGAGTTACTACGACGTATGGGTACCTTGTAAAAATTCACGTGTTAGAAAATTAGGTAAATGATTATCTTTTCCACGTATGTAGTCAATTTGAAATTGATACATTGCCAACTCAGCTTGCCATTTGGAAAAATTTGCTTAGAAATAAAATTTTTAACATCTTTTTTTGAAAACTATTTTAACAGAGCTGCAATCTATTTTTAATAGAAATTGCTGGTTAAGAGTATCATCTCTAAACTTGTAAAAATAATTTACCACAGCTAACATTTCCTTTTAATTGTGGAGTAATTAAACCGAGCTGGATCCCATTTACCAGAGTTAAACCTAACTAATTGCTCTTTATTATTAATGGGATCAACCTGTTTGAGGATACCTCCATAACCAATGTTTGAAACATCGGTCTCAACAATTTTAAACCATTGTGTATTAGCTAGATATGCACATGATAGCCTTTTAACATTTAATTTAATTTTACGGACAACAGCAGCGTATTGATCTGTCCAAGGGGAAGCATTCTTTCGTAATCTTCTGTATAAAATAACAGTGTCTTGTGCAAGATTATGATAATAATCTTCTACATAATTCAAAGCACCAAGAAATCTTTGTAATTGCTTGGTGTCTATGATTACATCTGGAAATTTAAATGCAAATTCAATGCTTCGTTCAATAGGGATTATAGTCCCTTTGTGAATATTATGACCCAAAAATCTAATCTTGAGTCTGGAATAATTTTATTTTTTGGGCTGATATAGCTAACTCATTTCGTATTTGCTAAATTACGAAATATTTCTAAATGTTTAACATGCTGATCAAATGTCTGAGAAAATATTTATAATTAAAAATTTTCTTTTATTTTTAAAAATAAAACAAATCTTATAATAGCACGTCTGTTAACGATTTACACTACCCTTCACGTCATCACGGCTTTAACGAGAAACATTACACTACGCGAATTTGGTGACGTCCCACTATCATGCCTTTTATTTTATTAACAAAAAAGAATAAAGAACATATTTCAATTATAAATTCCTATTTCTCTAATCTACATAACTATATCCGCAAGAAAATTTAGCCAATCATGGCTCTGATACCAATTTTGGACAGGATAAAAAATAATAAAAATTAAATAAGAGGTAGAAGACTTACAGGGTAAAGTCGGCTAGTTCAAACAAAGCTTCTGGTTTATCCAATTTATTTCATCAAACTTTATAATACAAAGCCTTAGGTTGGCTAACCTTTACAAAGAGGAAGAAATAAAGCAAAGAGTCAGGAGAGAGAAGCTCTTCCTTAACTTTGAAAGTCTAACTAAAAAAGAACACACTGATTACAAAGCCTTCTCCCTTATTTATAGCTGAAATAGAATCTTTATCTTTGATTGCCTTTGATAGCTGGCTGGAGAATAATAAAAGTAGACGCATTGTGGCCGACAATTTTCACATGGTGCGCATTATCTTTAGGTGGAATTTTTATGTGGTGCGCATTATATTTTGGCTTCTTATGTTTAGTGGAAGTTTTCATCAGTGCATGCGTCAACCAGCACTATGAAAGGCTCCCCAAGGCTCAACTCAAAGTTAAAAAAAAGTTATTGGATACACTTTCGGCCCCATAGCGCACCTAATCATTTTACTTTAAACAAATCTCTAAGGTGGTAGCTTGGCTGTTACTAAGCAATATGATTGATCAGTAAAGTAGAACTTTGAGAAGTTATAACTTTAGTAATTAAGTCAATATGACTGTGGGTAAATGATAGTTTTACTCTATACCTTTACCCTTTATGTCTATGGGAACTCTCATGGCTGCTTCCCATAGTTCTTCGGCAGTTTTCTCATAAGGATCCTATGCATCTGGTAAGGATATATCTATCCCTTGAGTATCTTGCGTGGATATATCCGTATCTGCACTCTTTGTTGACATAATATCACAATTGTCAAATACTTTGAAGAATTGTCTCTTCATATGCTCAAGACATTTTTGCTGAATTTCAGCCTCCATAGCTTGAGGGTACTTCCTCTTCGTTGTTTTTGCTAATTTGACCATAGGATTTTCATTTTGAATTTCTTGGGTCAAAGAATCTTCAAGGATCTTATTATTTCTTTTAATGATTTCTTCTATTTGTTTCACTTTATCTTGGACACCGATGCTTGTCCACCATCTACTGTGATATCTTCTTCGAAGAGGTGGTTTTTATAAAATTTTTGATTATTTTTGTTTAGCTACTTGTTTTATTTCCCAAGAATAACAACCAAGTCGCATGAGTTTTTATATGCTAGTTAAGTATCTGTCACTTAGGCACTGAAATTGTGTCCTAGAATTACAAGTACAGTACCGATGATAATGGGAAATGGTTTGCATTATTTTAAAATACATGACCATGTCGATGTTAGAAGCTAATTTTCCATATTCATGTGTCTCACCATATATATTGTCCAGTGACTATGAAACTATAATATATGCTTCATGCGAGTTGTACCAATATGCTGACTCTACCTTATTGTTAGATAAACAGGAATTTATCTAGGTGTTGTGTGATGAATTCTAACATTCAAACCTAAATTAGTAGCTCCAGATATCAGTCTTTGAAGGTTTCTTTATTTGCAGTAAGATGAAGTAGGATGGAGTAATGTTATCCTTTATCTGCTTTCAGCTATACATCTTAAAGAAATGTGAAAGGTTTTCTGCACTGTTATTTAGGACAGTAAAGCTGCTAGCGCTGCAAGTGAAGTCAAGGAAGTGGAAGCTAATGAGTCATCTTTTAAGGTTCTCTCCGATCTACAGGTATGCAAAGTTACACCCTTGGTCAGGAAGATGGTGCATTTAAAGTACGGCTTCTTTACAGTAAAGCATTATTTATTTATTTATAATTATCTTTCTACAGGTTAAGGATCCATTATCATTAGTTAATGTGGACCTCCGAGAAAATTATACTAAACCACCAGCACATTATTCTGAGGGAACATTGGTAAGAGTTTTGATATATTGTTCCCTATTGCTTTTGTATTGTATGTCTACATTATATAATATCCTTGTACTGTCTCCGCCTTTAACTTTGGTTGAATTGTCTATTCTGGGTTTAAGCTAAAAAAGTTGGAAGATCTGGGAATTGGAAGACCATCAACTTATGCATCCATTATGAAAGTTCTGCAGGTGCTGAAATCTTCTCAATTTTCTTTCTCCTTTGACTATTTGTTTCATTAGCATGACTTGCCTAGTTTCATCTTATTATTGAAATATTATGAGACATGCTTGATTTTTTGTCAGAGCTGTGTACCAAATATAGTTATCTATTTATTTATGATATGTGGTAGGGTTTTTTGTTTTTGTAATTAGATTGAACTAAATCTCCCCAGATATAATTTGCTTGATTCTAAATTTGTTGATGGAAATCTTCTCACAAGGAAAACGGGTCTCAAATTTTGTACCCAAATCAATTTTATTATAAAAATTGGTCAGGTACAAGCATGTCTCAATTCTAATTTAGTTATTTATGATATGTGGTTGGGCTTTCTGTGTTTGAATTTAGATTTGACTAAATCTCCCCAGATACAAGCTTGCTTGATTCTATATTTGTTGATGGAAATCTTCTCTTAAGGAAACTGGGTCTCACATTTTGTGCTGAAATCCAATTTTAATCTAAAAATTGGTCAGGTTCTCATATCTTTCACACTCTTGTGCTTTTTGACTAGCACGTCTGTCTGTTCAGCGCAAAATTTGTTATCTTATTCAGAAGTTTCTCCTACAAATGCTGTGTGTTCCAGTTTTCTTTAGCGTGGATAACATTCTATTTAATATAGCTATATCTTCCCAAAGAATTGTCTCCAAGAATTTTGAAAATTGTAATGTGATTCTCTAACATTTTGTTCTTTGGCTGCTATTCGTAGAATGACCATTACACACACATACAATTATATAGTGATGGAACAAAGAGAATTTATTGGACTCATAAAACGGTTATGGGAATTTACAGTTATTGAGACATGTCACCTGAAATATTCTATACAGGTGCTGTAGTTATGCATATGTTGAAATGAAGTTGCTGTGGTTTAAGTTTGTTTACAGTTATAATAGAAATTTTGGTTGCTGAAATGTATGCTTACTCTTCCATGCAAAAGGAGGATTGAGTATCATAGCTGAATAATCTTTATTGGATCCTTTCAATCTCTTAGGCTGAAACAAGGTATGGATATCTCAATCGCAAAACCTTGAGGAAATAGAAGCAAATGGTAGAGAAAATATTGTACTTTATATTTGAGTTTTAAAATTTGTGGTTCGTGGAATATACACATAGATATAATGCAAATAATTGCCGGAAAGGAATAAAGGAACATAATAATGTCAAAAATCATGATAATAGCATGGTTCAGTACAAATTTACAACCATATAGCAGGGTGAAGGTTGAAAAGTAAAAATCTTTATGTTACTATGACCTTCAGCGAAATATCAGCATGTTAACTACATCGAGATTCCATTTCCTTAACCACATCTTTGCTGCAGATGGGTATCTGGTTTTGGTATCTTAATTCAGGTAAATACAATGGATGCTTGCTGCAGAAGGTAAAACTGCTCTAGAATTGAGCTGCAGAATTCAGTAAATAAGGAATACAAAATATACTGTGAGAATTTTTCAGGAAAGAAAATTTTAAGTTTCTCTATGTGTCTTGCTGCCATAAATGGTGATGAAAGAATTAAGTATCATAGATGGTATAGTTACCTAGATGTGCTTCCTAAAAAACGTCGATGAAGGAAAAAGTTTGTGCTAGGAAGTAAACTAATGTGTGGTGAAGTTTGCTCATTGTCAATAATACCTAAAATAGATCCGAAGCACTTGTTGTAGTCGTATTTTTTATTCTAAGGGTCAGCATTCTTTCTTCATAACAGATATTCTAATCTCTTGGTTGTGTTTGATTTTTTTTTCCAAACTTCTATAGTATATGCTTGATATTCTTACTTGTACTAGCTATAATTTTCTTATGTTATGAATGATATGTTTTATGCATACCAGGACAGGAACTACGTAACAACGAAAAATCAAGAATTGCATCCTGAATTTCGTGGGCGCATGGTATGTCATGATTTTGTTGCTAATCTCCATGCCATATTCCTCAGAACATCTTAGAGTCTTTAATGGGATAAATTTTCTTTTTTGACCCTTTTTTTAATTTATTTATTATTTTGGACTTACTTTGTACTTATCTGTCATTTTCGACCTAGTTTCAGCCACCTAGAAACTGGATCGAAATTGATAAATAAGTGCAGAAAACTACATGGGATTGAGAATCCTATGTATTTTAGTAGAAAATTAAACTACACGGGATTCTCAATCCCGTGTAGTTTAGAACTAGGCTAAACTTCACGGGATTGAGAATCCCGTGAAGTTTATA
The DNA here is from genome assembly GCA_022839385.1 of Asparagus kiusianus. Lineage (NCBI taxonomy): Eukaryota > Viridiplantae > Streptophyta > Magnoliopsida > Asparagales > Asparagaceae > Asparagus > Asparagus kiusianus. The sequence goes on from BQKN01000545.1 coordinate 54,772, forward strand.
AGGAATAAACTACAGGGGATTGACAATCTCGTGTAGTTGGCTACATGGTTAGCACATTGCTATATAAGCTATATTTTGTTGAAAGAGCATAGGTTCGAATCCCAGTCATGTAAATTTTTTTAATGTTTAGGGAATCGATATATAATTTCAAGTTCAAATCTAGCATGATAACAATAGTTGGCTAAGTGGTTAACCCCAAGAAACATACATTTCAATTGTTCAAGTGGTCTTGAGTTCGAATCTCATGATAGCCAACATAAACTTTTTTTCCTAACCATAAAAAAAATATTACATGGCTGGGATTCAAAACCATGCGCTCTCAACAAAATATTGTTTAAATGGCAATGGCTAACCATGTAGCCAACTACACGGGATTGTCAATCCCGTGCAGTTTATTCATTATAAACTTCACGAGATTCACAATCCCGTGAAGTTTTGCCTAGTCCTAAACTACACGGGATTGAGATTCCCGTGTAGCTTAATTTTCTACTAAACTACACGAGATTTTCAATTCTATGTAGTTTTTTGCACTTATTTATCAATTTCGACCCAGTTTCTGTCAGGTTGCTAAAACTAGGTCGAAAATGATAAATAAGTGCCAACTAGGTCGAATTTGATAATTAAGTTTTTAAAAATGGTCGAAAATAAAAATTTATCTGTCTTTAATGCTTTCTAAGCCAAAATGTTGGATTTTCATTCCCACTAACGTACAACTCCTTTCTTGTTTTACCTATAGACTGAATTTCATCGAGACTTACGGTATCAAAATCAATAACAACTCTCTTTTAGGTGGGACTAGGTTACATTACATGAAATTTCTTGAGCATGTTTTTCTTCTTGCTTGTTCCATTTTTTGGTTATAGGCCAATATCCACCGGAAATTCATGTCAAATTTCTATCTGATTGTTTGTCTTATATTATGTTGCTATGACACATGAATTTATATTACATCTGCCTCCCTGGTTGCATGAGTTTATATGGCAGAAGGATCCTACTCTGCCACTTGGCTTCTAGGTTTAACGGCTCTGTTGTGCATAATTATGTTAGGTAATTAGTTATTACCTCAGACAGAGAGTAGATGTTTAGTTGGTGGCCATCATAATATTCAGCCTATCTTTTCGGGAGTTTTCTGTTAGATTTTGTTTACATGCAAACTGTTTGATCAGATAGGTTGAATATCATGCTGTTTTTTATTTTGAATCTTATATTCTATACTGTTCAATGCATTCATTACCTTTCATTTACTCTTTTGTTGAATCACCATATGCACTTGCGCTGGCTTCTATTTTACCTTAATCTTCATCATACTATTTATTTCTTCACATTTTTTTCAACATATGCCCTTAAATATTCTCCACTTGTAGGTGTCAGTATTTCTTCATCATCTTTTCTATGAGGTTTCTGATTATAGCTTCACTGCAGATATGGAGAGTGAGGTAACTTCCAAACTTTATATGTGTACTCATAGTTTAATGATGTGATACTGTGATGAAGCCACCTATAAAAACTTGCTTCTACTCCAACATGGGCAAAAGACGCTGTACATAGAAATCCTCCATTTATCTAGACATGTAGGCATGTTTATTTTTGTTTTCTTCAAATGTATGTATATTTCAGTTATATAAACATGTGTTTTGGGTGTGTTTCTTACGTGGAAGTTTAAATAGTAATTATTATTTAACAAATATTTAGTCCATCAAAAGGATGCATATCTGTGTGCATATCTGTATCAGCTTGCCAATCACAGATACGGATATAGATATGCCTTGGTAAGGAAAATTCATATCCATATATATATTAAAATGTATATTTATATAGATATACATACAGATATATAAGCGGTATACATGTGGATGCAAAATGGATACGAGAGAACTAGATAATATTGAAAAGAAGAAATTTTCAAAATAGCCCCAAACCATTTTTTTTAAAATCGACTCTCTTCTGTTTTTATTACAGACATAGACTCACTTTCGGCCACGTCAGCACCGTGGCCAAAAAATGGGTCGATTTTTTTTAACACCTTCAACCCCGACTAATTTGGATCCTTGCCAGTCAAATTAGTCGGAGTTCGAAACCCCAACTAATTTAGCTCACCTTAAAAAATTCTAATTTGAAATGGTCGGGGTTGGGAACCCTGACCATTTAGCACACACTTTTGCCCACTCCGTCTTTTAAATTACAATATCAAACAACAACCGTCTCAAATCTAGTTCAAAAATTCCAGCTTAATTTCTACAGTTTTGACTTCCTAATAAAATTCCTCCTTAAATCTAATAAAATTACACCAAAATCTGATGAAATCCTGCGAGCCAACAACTCACCGTACTCATCGTGAACTAGGAAGTTGAAGGTGTGGTGATCGTAAGAGTAGGTGAACTTGTTGGAAGAGGGGAGCTTTTGCAGGCACTGAGCGGCGATCGCCGGGAAATTGCCGTTGAACTCCGTGAACTCGGCGAAACTGTAGATGAACCAGCTCCCCTCTTCACCTCCCTTCACCATCCCCGACCTCAGATGAATTAAGGTCAGGGTTAGGGTTTCTTGGATTTTATTGAGATTTTATTGTGAGAGAGAGGATTCGTTGACTTTGAGAGGAGGCAAAGGTCAGGATTCTGGTGACTGGGGAGTCCACACTGGGAGTGAACTAAATGAAACCCGGACCATTTTAAACATGGGCTAAATTAGTCGGGGTTTCGAACCCCGACTAATTTAGCTGGCAAAATGCAACTGTGTTTCAAATTGATCGGGGTTGCTAACCCCGACTAATTAGGAAGGCGTTTAAAAAAAATTGACCCACTTTCTGGCCACGGTGCTGAGGTGGCTAGAAAGTGGGTTTATTTCTATAATAAAAGCAGAAGAGAGTCGATTTTTTTAAAAATGTTTTGGGGCTATTTGAAAATTTCTTCATATTTGAAAATAATATAATTCATATGACATAAGAGAATTCACTAATATGTTTGTCATATCAGAAAAAGCAAAGATTAGATCTCTTGATCATCAAAATTAACCTCAGTTCCATTAATCTAAGGATTAAAACTTTTACAACTATATGACCCACATATATTCATATATTTTGAATACGGAACCAAATACTTCACTTCATATCTATATCAGTAACCATATCCTATTGAATATAGGTTTTAGTAAACATATCCTCATCCTAATGGATATGGATATAAATATTTCCTCGGATACAGATATATATGTGCGCCCGAAGTGCATAGCACACTTCTCTCTAAATATTTTCGAGGTAAATCAAAAGATTTTTCACATCTATAAGTGTTGGAAACATATTATCATGTTTTATCATGTTGGATTCAAGTATATATCACTAATGCAATAGGAACCTGACAATATCCTCTATCAGTTTTGCCATTTGGCTCAATGTTTGAAAAAGTTGTAGCGCAAAGCAAAGCATCAAACCCTTTTAGGAAGCAAGGCGTAAACTTCAAAGCATGACGCATAAGCTTCAGTTAAGATTTTTTTTAAAATTTTAAAATTTGTAAATATTATAAACATATAATGTATAATGGTATAATAATTTGCAAATAAGTTTGGGTCTTCACTAAAATAAGAATTAAGTATGCTAAGTATAGACATAAATCATAATAAACTAAGGTGTATATATATATACACACACACACACACACACACACACACACATTATATATATAGTCACGTGATCATATTAAAGATACATTACAAAAGTTAAATTTTCCTTATCAAAAACTCGAGCACGTCGCTACATTATTTAAACACTAGATAAAAATAGAGTAGGAAATAGGCACAACTCCCAGAAAAGAGAAAATATCGAATTCTTGATATGAATGTAAACAATGGCGAAGGCAGAACTATAACCATTATGCTATACATCAATAAAAAAGCAATCAAATATCACGATATCACAATGTATTAATATATTTTCTTATATTAATATATGTATTAAAAAAACCTTAAATAGAAGTTATAAATTCAACCGTTTTTATGATTATGCAAAACATTTCAACATATCTACTCATAATTAAATCAGCATGCTCCAATCTTCTAAACTTTTTTTTTATAAACTTGTATCAATTGTAGTTTTTTTTCCAATAACCACAAACTACAATTATAATCTTTTTGAAGTCACGACAGATTGACAACACATTACAAATTATATCATTAAATTTATTTCAAACAATAGGAAGAAGAAAAGAAAAAGCAATTTTAGCCATGATGTTTATTAAATAATTGTAGAAGTACTTGAACATAATTAACTTATTTCCAATAATAAACCAATTATCAAAATCTTACATCAAGCTATCTATAGTCTAGAGTAAATTGATTGTATAATTTAAGTATATTGGTTATATAATTACTTTTAATTATATAATTAATCATAAATCCCATCATATTTTGCTTTTAGTTGCACTAAACCCCCTGAACTCATTCATTAGCACAAAACATCATGAAATGTTATTTTTAGAAAAGATGAGTTGCAAGCCCCTCTTCCTCATGAATTAAGCGGCTAAGTAATACTTAATAAATTGAGGAGTTGTAGTGCAACTGGAGGTATAGTGGGGGGTTATGAGCAATTTACCCTATATTATATATTTTATATGACACAATAGCATGTAGCTATTAAATGTATAGCTATAATATGTTATATGTATTATATAAAATATAGTAGCTATACTTTTAGTATGCTCGCGAGCACACATACACTTAAGCAACTAACCTCCACGTGTCACATGTGAAGAGCAAAATTAAAAGTAAATTTAGACAATTGGGTAACATATTACTCTGAAGCGATATCATCTCAATAATAATAAAATTTCAAATGGGAATTTAACATGTGGTACTGTTTCTATAGAAACCATGTTAAGAAGACAGGCTTTTCTCACTAGACATCTATATGAATCATGCAAACGGAGCAGCTCAGTTTGTTGTATTAATACAACCATTCTGATAAAGTTTATATACATAGATGGAACCGAGACTTCTAAAAGAGAAGGATTCTCTATCTGAATAATGTTATTATCTAACATTTTAACAGTCACTTTTGAGATTAAGATAGTATTAATTGCAAAATGTAGTTTTAGTATAAGATTTAAAAGCTGTTTTAAGTTGAAGACGGGCGTTGAGAGATCTTATAGGTCAAATAAAATATCCATGTGTTATATAGTGAATTTCGTTCAATCGTGGCATGTGTTTCATGATGTCTAATGTACTAAGAACGACATCGTTGATATATGTTGGCTTCTAAAAAATCAGTGGACTTAATATCTCTTGACATGTAAGCTCTATCCCATGGAAGGGATAAATGTTGAATTGAGTTTAAATAATTGTAATAATATTCTCAATATGGAGTCAAAACTGTTATTAAGAAAACACAACCAATAATCAGTTGAAAGCTGTGATTGCTTAGCATCCTTCTCTTTCCTCATTCCCAAGAACATTGAAAAGAGTTTTCCACTGGCATTTCTTCATCTTTCTCCTTAAAGATCATAGCATTAACGTTTATATTTTCCTCAAGGAGAAGATCAAAATTGCCTAGACCAATAAATTGCATTCAATTCACAAAACTATTTCAGTAAGAAATATATTGCAAAGAGAGCTTATACTTATAAATAAAACCATTGCTAGATATGAACCGCGGAGGTTAGAGGATTCCGAATTCATATCCATTACAAATAAAACAACCATGTACTGTTAATGAATCCAGCTCAAACATTCAAATATTTCTTAGTAAAAACTCCAGATTATAATGAAAAGAATTCAAAAGACTGAGTATTAATCATAAACCCATGAGAACCCATTTGAAATCGGGTTCCAATTATGAAGAAACAAATCAAAAGCCATGATTTTGGGGAAGTGGGTTACCTGATTTGAGTTTATAACATGATTTGGCAAGAGAACGATTCGACTGTACATGGCTCTATCCATTGTCTTCTGAGGCAATCAGCTGCTTCTCCCTTGTACTCTCTGCAGAAGAGAGAGCAGAGAGAGGTGGATTCTAGAGAGAAAATGTTACTTAATCCGAATAACTCCCAACACTCCCCTCACCCTCCCTCATCTCTACAACACCCTCCCTCACCTTCCCTCACCCAGGCTCATTCCCAATCCCATCACCATCTTTGACTCTCTCATTTTCCTAAACAAGAGTTATGAATGAGACAAAACTAATGAATAGTTAGGCCATTTTTTCCAACAATACATTCAAACCTTAAAGCTATGAATAAAATAACAAGTTTAACTGAGGGTAAAAATAGAAGATAGAAAATATATTACTTTAGCTATAAGATAATATATTATTATAGCATAGTATCTATAATATTTGGAGAAAGTTACGAAGGCCATGGCCACCCTCTACCCCCCCCCCCCCCTACATATTACATATTATAGTACACACACACCTATAATATTTAGAGAAAGCTAGGGGGCCATGACCACGCTCTATTTCTCCAAATATATGCCTATACATATAGGTATATATACGTATAACATTTAGAGAAAGCTATGGGGCCATGACCCCCCATATACCTATATATATACCCATGACATTTAGAGAAAGCTTGGGGGCTATGACCACACTTTAACTCCCCCCCCCCCTTTCATCGATCTTTGCTTCTGAACGTAAATTACTTCCTAATTGATAAAAAATAAAAGGTCAACGTAAATTTAGAATTGTTGGAAAATAAGTTGAATCAGCAGAATTATATATTTTCTAGAGCATAAAAAATAAGCTGGCATACAATATGATCAGGCAAGAACCGTAAGGTGATTCTTGTCTTTTTAACTTCAGTGAAAAGAAAAAAAGAAAATCCTTGAGACTTGAATTGGGAAAAGAAAGTGAAGTGATAAGGGTATTTTAGTTTGAGGCAAAAAGTTTTTATACCTACCCATCTTGTCTAAGAAGTGTGCACTTCAAAAGAGAAGCCCTTTACAGAGCGCGGAAAGTGCATCTAAGTTATGCCTAAACTGAGGAGGCATACCCTTCGAGGGATAATAGCTTCTCCTTTGAGTTTCGAAACGTTTATCCTTCAAAACACTTCAAAGCGAGTTTCAAAAAATATTTTCTGAAGGATGATTTGGCTAGTCAGCCTGAGACCCTGACTTGCATCTCTAGACAAAAGTAGTATAGTTGTTCGAAATAACAGTTCATGTTCCTGTTTCATAAAAGCATGTAAAGTGGTATAGTTGCAAAAATTATTTAAATAGTAAAATTTTCATTTCTTTATCTTGATGGTTATTCTCACCATTTTCTATTTTTTACTTGTGCTACTTAGCTAGATAATGTTTCTGCCGGGAGAACTGAATGGAGGGGTCTTCTAAAAGATTACTGGTCGCGATTTAGCAAGCATTGCGATCTTGCAAGTAATACTGATATTCGTAAGGTAGTGATTTCTTAGATGGTGAAAATATTATTTTCTCATATCTTTAGTTTCTGGTAAAGCAATCATTTTATTATCTTAATATTTTCCCCTTTTAAACATACTGATTTCTAATAGGTAGAGAAAATGTTGGAGAAAACATTCAGTCACTTCTTGTTCCCTTCGGCAGACAGTGAAAGCCGGGTATGCCCAAGGTACTTTACCCGAATGTTTTCTAAATGTGATAAATATAGGCATCGATCCTTATCAAATCTAATATAATAGTCTTGAATGCATTTATCCTCCAGTTTGCATTCTGTTTAACTGGATTTTGGTTACTATAATTACTTTTAGTACTCTGCTTGTCATTTATCTGTCAATTGCTGGACAGGTTTTATTCACTCAAATATTAAATGTTGCTTTCTGTGGTTTTACATCTATGCTCTTTACTGGTGCCTACTAGTTTAATTGAGAGCAACTAACAAAAGTTTTTTTGTTTGCAATCTGCAGTTGTTCGATTGGCACTTTGAAATTTAAAGTCATAGGATCTGACTATTTTATTGGATGCGATCGAAATCCTAAATGCAAGTGAGTTACAACTTTCTTTTTCTGCAATAATTTACTCATTTCCCTTTGATGTCTTTGAGAAGTAATTCAACTTGTAGATACAAGTCTGGTTAAATTCACATGGATTTTACGAAGGCGTCCTACTTTATTTATTACAGAATGGAGTAATATACCCCAGTCTATCTGAAAGACTGAGGACCAAGCATATATGTGTAGCTTGCGCTTATAATCAGGTTGCTTTGGCAGATCTGAAGATCTGAATCAATTTATCTAGGTCATTTCTGTATAGATATCATTGTACTTCTGAGTTAAATCTTTTTTATGGTGAGCACCTCCCATGTGGTAACATATATATATATATATATATATATATATATATATAGAGAGAGAGAGAGAGAGAGAGAGAGAGAGAGAGAGAGAGAGAGAGAAATTTATGTCAATTTAAGTAGACGTCCACTAAGTTTCTTAGTCATTGATGATCACTTGATTGAGCTACATTGTGTATGATCCGTTCCGTTGAATTTGATCTATATATTCTAAAACCCCAACACACCAAATTTGGGGTGAACCGGTCATGGTTTGACCATCCGTTGAGCCATATAAAAAGTTCTATTCATTCGAAACCGTTAAAATTGATACGAGTTCGACGGAGCGGATTATCCATAATGTAGCTCGATCAAGTGATCATCAATGACTAAGAAACTTAGTGGACGTCCACTTAAGTTGATATAAGTTTTCTTATATATATATATATATATATATATATA
>BQKN01000545.1:63557-83821 GCA_022839385.1 Asparagus kiusianus
TCTCATATATATATATATATATATATATATATATATACACACACACATTGCGTTTCTCATACGCACAACTTCGTACACATTCCCAACCGAGTTGGGTTTTATTGCAAAAAACCAAAGCAACAGCCACTTATACAATCTCGTGACGACGTGACCCTATCTTTCTCTCTCCCAAAAACGCCTCAACCCATTCTCCTCCATCAAGCCCCAAAATCGGAGCGACGGTGAGTCTCTCGAGCTCCCTCTCTCGAGCTCCCTCTCTCGTGCTCCCCCAAATCCGGCAACTCCGACGACTTCACCAACTCCGCCTCCCTCCCAACATCACCTCCCATCTCTAAGTGAACTCCGTCGAGCTCCCTCGAGCTCCCTCGAGCTCCCTCGAGCTCTCTAAGTGAACTCCCCCAACTCCGCTGACTTCCCCCTCCTCGGGCGACTTAAGCCCCTGAGCTTTAATTTGGGGATATTTTATTGTTCTATACAGAATGTGAAGGGAGCTTACTGATGCAGTAAAATTTTGTCATATATTATTATTTGTACTGATTATAAGAGCGAAAATTTTGTCATATTTTTATATCCCATTTTCTATATATTTGATACAATAACATGGAAAGGTTTGCTTATATTCGGCGGTGGCCTTGCAAATGTTGCTGCCACAGTCATGAATCTCCATGGTTTTGATGCTCCCAGTGATTATGAAACAACCCTAATCGAAATTGTCGACAAATGATTCAATTATTTTCTCCTACAGGTCTAGGGTTTCCAATTTAATGCCGAGGGCGTAAATAAAATTTTCTTTGCTAGAAAGTTGATACTTTCTTCAGGTTACTTTTTAGATTTTTCATGACCTAAAATTGCTTGCTTCTTTGTTGATGATTGTTTCGAGAGAATTTTTCTTTCAAAACCCTCATGGATATTAGAAGAATTCTTAGCTGGTATTTTACTTATGTCAGAGATTTATAAACTTGCAAAAGTTTATTTTTTTATTTCCTTGTTCTTTTGAACCAAACCTATTGGGGTTCTGAACTAGCACTTGTATGTCCTATTTTTTTTACCATTCAGCGAAGTCTCAGTAGTAATAAGTGTTCAATGCATGTTCATTAAACCAAGTGACTATTAACAATTGGCATACTACGAAACTGCTTATATTCGGCAGTGCCTTGTAATGCTTTAGTTCAAGAGATGATATTGTAGCGCACGTTGATTCAAATTTCATATCTTAGACATGGAAGTCATAATTCTCTTCAACACACTTTACATACATAAAAAAGTATTTTTCTCACATACATCACATAATTTCTTTAATGGTCAAGCAAAAGATTGTTTCATTCCAGCACATCAAGTTACATCACTTAATTTCGTTTATAGCCAAACCAAAAGACAATAGAAAAGCTATAACAGTTAGCCATTTCCACAATATTTTTTCACGTACAACAACTAAGTCATGCGCCTCTGGTGGGGGAATGATGAGTGATACTTGTTCAATTGATGAAATCTTGCACCAGCCCAAAAATGAACCGCACTTTTGCTTTTTACACGAGTAGTATATTCTACCACGGTTACTGTTCTTGTTTGCCTTTTACACGAGTAGTATAAATTCGAAGTTTTAACCAAATTAACATTTATACACACTCAGTTCCAGAATCCCTCATGAGCTCAAATGTCCTCATCTGTTATAAGAAAATAGGGTATTCGCAATGGATATTTTCAAGTTGATTCAAATTTCCACACTCGCATTGCTATTAGTTTTTGGCAGCCAACCTTGGTTCAAAAGAGATGAGGCTTGATTCTTATTAATTTTTCCGCACTCGCAATGGATATTATTCTTATTAATTTTTCCGAAAAAAAGAAAAAGTGAATAGGTAAAAAATTTTGACAAGATCATTTTCAACCTCATGCAACTTAGTCTAGCTTGAAACCCTAATGACAACAAATAAACTACACACTAATTGAAAAATAACAGAGAATAGGTAAAAAAATTTGGGACTTGATTGTTACTTGAGTTAGGGGAGATCAAGATCGAGCTCGAGGGAGATCGGTCACGATCGACGGAGTTGGGGGTAGTAGCGTCGGATGAGTTGGGGGAAGTCGGCGGAGGAGGGGGTAAGTCGCCGGAGGAGGGGGAAGTTGGCGGAGTTGGGGGAGTTCACTTAGAGAGCTCGAGGGAGCTCGACGGAGTTCACTTAGAGATGAGGGGTGACGTTGGGAGGGAGGCGGAGTTGGTGAAGTCGTCGAAGTTGCCGGATTTGGGGGAGCTCGAGAGAGGGAGCTTGAGAGACTCACCGTCGCTCCGATTTTGGAGCTTGATGGAGGAGGAGGGGTTGGGGCTTTTTGGGGGAGAGAGAGAGAGAGAAAGATAGGGTCACGAGATTGTATAAGTGGCTGTTGCTTTGGTTTTTTGCAAAAAAACCCAACTTGGTTGGGAATGCGTACGAAGTTGTGCGTATGAGAAACACATTGTGTGTGTGTATATATATATATATATATATATATATTGAATCCACTTTACAAAATAATAGTATGCAAAGACCATGAAAATGGAACATAAAGAATAATGAATGTATCTTAGTGGATACTTCTTTCTTGAATATCCTATGAAGATTTGATGTTGATCAGACAATATTAAAGAATCTCGATGAAGAAGGACAAGAATATTGTTAAAAATTCCAAACTGAATGCTTCATTGTGACAATGGAAGAGTTCTAAGAAAATTCTTATAGCTTTGAGTAAGGCTGTAGTGAAGGTGGATCTATTAATTTTGTATCAATTCACCTTCAAGCTGTTTGTGATATTAGGTGATTAATATGCATAACTTAATATCTGTGTCCTAGGTATTGTTAAAATTAGATCAGGCTGCAGTTTGAAGCATAACACAACATGAGTTTCTTGTATAAAGAAAAATAAGTATGATGAATTTAGCTTGCATTTTAGAAGTTGCATTTTCAATGCATTTCTTAGCACATAATGTCAATGTTTAGGGTAGTAAGACTAGCAATACATATTTAATATGAGTGTATGCCATTTTAGATAGTGTGGAAGTTTAAACATGAGTTCAATAGTCCTACATTCGATGGTTATGCACATAGTAGGTGTTAGTTGTGTTGGAGGAGAAACATTATAGCTGTATCAGGAGCTAGCATGATGACAAAAGAATCGTGGATAATGAAAAATGTTATTCATATAAATTTTTTGTTATTTACTTTTCTAGACTAGTTTGGTGAGATAAAGAAAGTGCCTAGCAATGAAGAAATTAGGTGAATGATAAAAAAGTTTTTTCTTTTTACATCAATTCACTACGCAATATTTTACTGCCATGTAACTGGCAAGTGCAAAATTGTTGACCACTTGAAAGAACTTAACCAGAAATTTCGAAAAACCACTATTCATATAGGTAGGATGGGATCAGTTAAACTCTTTGTTAGATACCTTACCGTTTAAAAGAGTGACTCATTTAAAAATAATGCCAGACAAGGCATGGAATTGCAAATTGATTTTTCTACTTGTCCTCTCTTTTGTAGTTTTAACTCTATATATAAAAAATGTAGACATATGTACAAAGATCTACTCATACACCATCATTATCAATGTTTTAAATGTCAGTCGACATGTCCGACATATCAGATTGAAGGGTCGAGTGACACGAATCAGACTATTTTGAGTCGTATATCGGAATTCAAGAGGAAATCGGAGATGTTGGGGAAATATCGGTCATGTCGGCCGCTTTTTAACCTTTGAAAAATTGGCTGAAATCCCCAAATATCGGTTTAAAGTTTTTTTGACTTATTGGGTTTGGGTTTTGTGATGAAAACCCAAACCCATTTGACATGTGTTGAACTTGAGGGACTTTTTACGAACCTAAACCCAGAAAACGAGTTGATAGAAAGAAAAAACAAAAAGCTAAGGCTACAGGACAGCGACTGGGAAGAGAACAGCCGCCTTCATCTTCTTCGTCTCTCACTCGCCGACGCTGCCGCCTGCCACTCGACCGTCTTCAACCGCCTTCAGCCGCCTTCGACCGCCTTCGTTCTTGCTTCCTGAGGCTTCAGCCGACAGGTATCTCTCTCGACTCGCCGCCTCCGTCAAGTCTCTCCCTCTCCCCCCCTCTCTCTCGGTACTTGACTTTTTTTCTGCATTTTCAGTTTATGTCGAGGGCTTCTTGATTGGGTTTTTATTTCCTGCAGTTTGAGTTTGTGCCAAGGGGCCTTCATCTTCTTTTTAATTTTCCCCTTGAATCTTTTCAGTTTCCCCCTGTCAAATAAAATTAATTTTAAGTTAGTAATTAAATTATAAAATTAAAATGCAACAAATTTAAATGCTAATGCATAGGAGAGAGTGAGATACTTAACAGTTAACACTCCTTAATGTCAGCTCCCTCTCTTGAATTCGTACCAAGTTGTTACTAAAATTAAATTGAAATTAGAAACTCTCAAGCAATTGAGAAGTGCAAATTATCACCCCATGTATGCTTTTAAAGCAATTGATTTCTACAATCGTTTAGTGATTCTAAACATCATATATTATTTACTTTTTTATATGTCTAGTCTATAAAATTTATAAAATATGTTTATATTGAATTTAGGAATGTTTAGATTACATTTAGGACATGATATTATACATATGCGTATCACTCGATATGACAATCCGATATTTAGTCCATGTCCCTCGATATATCCCGATTTTCGCTATCTGACATGAATTTTAGCCGTCCGACATGAACCCGACATCCCATATTTAAAACCTTGATCATTATATATATCATGTTTTATGCACATGAGGTAAAAGGAAGATGCCTAATGCACATTGCTCAAGGACACATGCACATATTTATTTCTATTGTTATGTCATTATGTCCAATTTTGATACATCTTACTTATACATGGAATTTCAACTGAAAGTCGTGAATGCAATGATACATATTCAACACTTAATTGGCAAAGTGAGTATTGCACTCTCTAGCACTCCACACAGTGAAAACTCCATTCATTATTGTTGCCTATGTGTGGAAAGGGAGACATTAATTATTGTTTGTCTTATATTTATTAGTAAACTCTTAAAAGTGAAGGTGCTTATACTTCTTGTTTCCAAGATTGGCCTGGAAGAGAGTGGGAACTCAAAGAATGATGTGTGATGATCAGACTAAATACTGGGCCCCAATCAATATGGATAGATTCTTTCCCTATAAGATCATGTACGCAATAAGAAATGAATCTAAAGAAGTTCAGAAATATTTTGGCTATTAAATATAATGCTCACTTATATTTTTTTATTGCTGGGAAATAATTTGGTAGTTCGATCTTGATAGTTACTAAATATTCTTTTCATATGGGTATTGTAGCTAGCTTTGCTTTCTAACAACTTTCTTTTCTTATAAGTTTTCTTCTGTACTACAATGGCCATATCTGTAGTGGTACTACCCTCTTCAAATTTATCAATTAATTAATAAGAGAGGTATCTTCTCCCAGCTGTTCATATGGTATGAGTGTCAAGGTTCATAACACCAGAGAGCTCCTGGCTCCATCTCTTGTCTAGCCATTTGCATTGGGCTTCTTTTTGCTACATGGTTGTGACATCGACTTCAAATCTTTCTCCATCGATGTTATCGGATTCTAGTCCTTTGACGTTGATCTTGCTGACACTTTCTCTATTGATGTTATTGGATTTTGATCCTTTACCATTGACCTTGCTAATATCAAGACTTTCTTTAGTGATTTTCCCTGCGTTGACTGTTTCACCAAGGCTCGAACCTTTTCTCAGTTTTCATATTTGTTATGCAAGCTCTTGATGGTTGATCCATCTTTGGCTTGAGGTTATATAGTATGTTGGTAATACTATTGAAGAAAGCATATATACAAAGTTGTTCAAGCTATCATGGTATTAAACTCATGAGTTGTATTGTGAAACTTTGGGAGAGGGTAATTGAGCACAGACCCAGAAATGAGAGAAGTGTATTGGAAAAGAAATTTAGTTTTATGACTGGATGAAGTCGCATTGTGTATTTTATTTGCTGACGATATAATATTAGTTGACGAGATTAGAGGTATAATTTCTATATAGAAAGGTGGAGACAAACTCTCAAAACTAACGGTTTTATAATTAATAGAACAAAAATAAAATGCATGGAGTGTATTTAAGTAAAACTAAACACTAGAAAAACATATAGTATATATTGATGGTCAAAAAATATCTAAAAGTAATCACTTTCGTTACTTATGATCTATCTTTCTTTATGATGATGAGATTGAGAATGATGTTGCTCATCAAATCAAATCTGGATGGTTAAAATGTAGGAGTGTTTTGGGAGTCTTGTGTGATTGAGTCCGTATAAATGCAACTAAATGGAAAATTCTATAAAACCGTTATAATACTAACAGTACTTTACTGAACAACATGAGCAATTAAAAAACATGTGTAAAAAATAAGTGTAACAGAAATGAGGTTGTTAGGATGATCTTGTTAGTATACACTAAAAGATAAGATAAGAGATCTGTGCATCTGTAATAGGTTAGTGATTGCCCCTATTGAGAATAAAATGAGAGATAATCGCTTAAGGTGGTTTGGTCATATATAGCAAAGATCTTTTAGTGCATCAGTTATGAAAAATAATAATATTATTGTTAATGGGGCAATGAGATCTAGATGTAGACCTAAGAGAACTTGGGCAGAAGTAATTTAGAAGAATATGATAATAGTTAATTTAACATAGGAGTTGACCTAGAATAGAGTAGAATGGAAGAATAAAATTCATATAGCAACATTTGGGATAAACTTTGTTATTGTTGTTGTCGTTGATGTTGAAAAAAACGATGGTATGTAGCAGAAGCGGCCCTTGGCCTCTCTGCTTTGCCTCAAACCAGTAGTATAAAGCGACACTGGAGCTTTTGGGCTTACAAAGGTTCGAAACAACGGTTAAAAGTAGAGAAAACTGTTAAAAAGCGCTCAATAGGACTTTAAAATGCTTTTGTACCTGATCCGACCTAGATCCATTTTAAACACCTAAAATCCCTCGTATTCCACTATCCCTCCTCTCTCTCTTTTAACCCCCCCAAAAAAACTAAGACCCTAAATCATCCTCCACCCCCATCACCTCCTAATTTCGCATTCAAGAGCTTCTTCCGCTTCCACCACTACCCCTAGCTCCTTCTCTCGCTAGTCGCTACCTCTCATTATCATCCACCGCCTCTCTTGAGCTCCTTGCACCATCTCCCAAAGCTCCTCATCAGAGCTGCAATCTACTTCTTCCTCTCCACCACTTGGAAGCACCAGTCCTCTTCTTCTCCCTCTCTCCTGACACTTCCTCCAATCTTCTTCTAATGTCTCCGTTGGGCTCGATGCTGGCAGCAGTGTTGTTGAGCATCAGATAATTTTTGAAATTTGAATGTTGTAAAAAGCTTCACTTTCTTGAGTTTTTCTTATTTTTTAAATATTTATCCATATTTAAACTGGACCATTTTTTTATTTGGTGCTTTTTTCAGCTTTGAACCGCTTAAACCCGAAAAAGCTAAGCGGTGGTTCACCGCTTCACTCCGCTTTCCGCTTTCCGCTTTCCGCTTTCCACAACCTTAATTGGTAATATAACTAGCCTTACGGGTTTCTTTTCACATAGTTTTCTTTACAGGACTTATAATACATAGCCTAATGTGTGCGTGTGTGTATCTTTATGAATAATGGGTATCATAATATGCATGAGGGAATTCTCTCATATACAGTAATGTGGTTGAATCTCAGCCATCAAATAAAGGGGATTCTTTTTTTATTATTTAACTTAGATACAATGCTTGGCTGAGATGCAGACATGTCAAGGGATAATCCACTCATATGGCCCATTACTCCTCTTACAATGGTTAATCTTCGTATTCACTGTTTTTAAGCAAAATAGATAACCCCGGGATTCAGCTGCTCTACTGAAAATAGAGGTTCAGATTTTCTATTTTCTATTGTAAGAGTTCGTCTTTATTTTAAGAATATTGAGTAATATAAAAGAAAGTAATGTGTATTGTTGAATGCGTAGTTGGTCTCCTTGAGGTTTTTAGAGTTCAATAGCTTCATTATTCTTAAAAGGCTATGTTTAACAAAATTCTTATAGAGTGATATGTTGTTGGTACCATATGTTTCAAGCCTTGATTCATGATATTGTTACTGAAATCTATGATATTTCTTTTTTATATTAGCACCCAAAATTGTTCGATGGCTTTTTGTACACAACAAATACTGTAATAGACCTATGAGATTGTAGGTACACAGCATGCACAATATATGCTGAAGAGGATGAAGATGTTCCTTCTGAGAAGCTAGAGAAGTCCTTTCCGCCAAAGTTCCTAGGATGCAAGCCTGGTTCTGATGAAAAGGTTATCTTTCACAGTATCTGCAGTGCAATCTCATGATATATGAACTGTACTTTTGCTGCTATTATTGTTGTTTTTGTTGTATAAGGACTTCACAAAATTTTCCATGTTTGTAAATATCAGTAGATGATTACCTTGAACCTTTTTTCTCTAGATTTTGTTGAAGAATGGTCCATATGGATATTATGTCCAACTGGGGGAAGATAAGAAAGGTTTTACACCCAAAAGAGCTTCTGTTTCTGAGGTATTTGTGTACTGTTTTGGAAACTCTTCAGGTATTTATGATTAATACAAAATTTATTGAGTCTTATAGTTGTAATACCTAACCCACTGACATGAATTTTGGATGCTTCTTAGGACTCACGTAAAATGATAGTATTGGTGTATCAGACCACTTGATTCTTGATATGTTCCATCATTCCAATATTTTAGGGTTTTGCTGGGCAAGGCACCTATGTGTGCCCATGTTTCACTGGATTACACACTTTTTGATTTAATTGGACAAAGCATCGTTTTTATACGTGTGCCTATGCTTCATTGGAATACACACTTTTTTATTTAATTGGGCGAAAAATTAACAACACATTTTGCTCTTTACTATATTCAACATTATTTTCTTAGATTGTTTATAAATTCATCTTACCACTATTGGTAACTGTTTGACCACATAATTGGGGCTTGATTGGAGGGTATTGCTCTGAACAACCCTGCCTTCTTGTCTAAATAGGAATTCATCTATATCTTCAAATAATAATAAGAAAAATGCGATAGTTCTTTTTTGCATTAGAGAGAATTTAAGAAGAATAACTCTTGGCAATTTAATGGATGCAATGGGCTTTGATGATAAAGCTTGGGCAGATTCACGTTCCTGATCATTGAATTTGTCTAAGAGAGTTTCATAGCATGTGGAAATATTAGGTAAAACATTCTATCTTTCTATTAATGCAAGCTGAAAACATAGATTTGTCGTCACATTATTGTGAACATTTTAACCAGGAGGTCATGCTTCCTATGTGTCCTTTCATTCCTATGGTGTCTGCATACTTTCTGTTTGTTCTGATCTCCTTTTGTTTGTCTTGTGAATGAGGTAATAATCCTATTACACAACACATTCATGGATTTATAAGCTAATACGGATAACATCCTTCAGGTGAAAGATCTGGAATCTATTACGTTAGATGATGCTATTGAGCTTCTACAATATCCTATTAGCTTGGTATGTTTCTGTTAAACTTTGTTTTTTTATTTCTTCATCTAGAACCTTTGTTTCCCTATTAATTCTCTGAATAAAAAAAATTATTTCACTATGCAATGTAGGGTAATCATCCAGATGATGAACATCCTGTTTTTTTGAAACATTCAAAATTTGGATTTTCAATTAAACATCGACGAACTATTGCCCCAGTCCCAAAGGTTTGTTCCTTACAGCTATTTTCTCTTCTAAAAATGATTAGGTAAGTTAGTTCATGATTTATCAATATTTCTGTATTATATGTTATTAGGATCAGTTCTATTTTTGCATTAGATATATGAGGAAGCATTGTTTTTTACCAGGTGTACTTAAAACATACAAATTTGTTGAAACAATATGAAAAATAATTCTTCTAAGG
This sequence comes from Asparagus kiusianus, assembly GCA_022839385.1. NCBI lineage: Eukaryota > Viridiplantae > Streptophyta > Magnoliopsida > Asparagales > Asparagaceae > Asparagus > Asparagus kiusianus. The sequence continues at coordinate 73,504 of BQKN01000545.1, forward strand.
AAAAAAAATGTTAGATGATGAAGATTGTGATGCATAATTATTTCTTTAAAAAATTATGATCAGTCATACACATCATGACCAGTCTTAGATGATGAAGAGTAATAGAAATAATTACGACCAGTCATACACATTATCAGTTTTTCTAATTGATTAGGTTCAGCTTTCTGAATCATCACTCTGTCAGATTTCAATCCTAGGTTTCCACTGTACAAATTGTTTAGTATCTTTAAAAAATTTCACTTTATCCAAACCCTTGTAGTCTCGAAGCTCATGCTTATCCTTGCAAATCATTTATGTTGTCACTAATAAGGATCATTCTTGTACTTTTTACATGTTCCCAGTTTGGCTTTATTCCCTTCCCTTGGTGTAATATTAATATATACTATCATCTTCTCCATCCTTTTATGAAGATTGAAGATCGGATATACTCACTTCTCTTGAGAAATAACCAAAATAAGAGTTAATGCTGGTGATTGGCAAACAAAATTTGATGTAATGTGGGCCAATTTGGTATTGCTACCTATTTATTATCCATGCTAATTCCTAGTTCCATGACTTAAGCTAATTCTTATAAAGAAAAGGAGGATTATGTGGAAAAAGGAATTAAAGCATTCATGATCGTAGAGAATGGGAAAAAATTCTTCCATTAGAAATAAACTGATGGGCATAGAGGAAATGTATTATCTGTAATTTGATTTCAGTACTGACCACAGACGATAAGAAATAGTCTACAATCCTAAAAATATAAATTGCTAAATGTAGATTGGTGTATCATCAGGATACGAGTATCATTTTGAAGTAAGAAAGCAGGCTAATAGTTAGGTGGGTTTTAATTCATGGTGTAACTTCAGTTTATTGACAGGCTAATAGCCACAAAAATTCGCTGCATCAGTTGAATATATGTGCTTTTGACCTATATGGACATGAGAAATGTCCATAGGAACAAGGAGCCTTTTTCCGTTTGCCAGAGTAAAAGAATTGTTTTTGCAATTTAATGTAAATATCAACTGGGTTAAAGTAAGTCAAGTTCTGCAAAATCTTCACAAACTCTTGATATGATGGTATTCTATGGACTTGGAATTTTTTGTGGTGATCCAAATGCTTGCTGCTAGCTCCTTGTAACTGTAAATGTGAAAGAAATTAAAGCTGTAGTGTCTTTGCAAGAGGTGATGACAAGGGGATAGAAGGTTAAAATAATATTTGGTTAAATATAGAGCAAGGGAACTCAAAATTACAGGCCTGGAGCTATGGTCTCAAAATTTATTTAGTAAGTTGCAGAAGTGCACAAATTACAATCAGGATATTAAAATAGAAATGAACAGATGAGGTTGCTAGTACACAATCGAAAAACAAATAACATCTGTTAGTTATTTAAGATCACTGATTACTTCTGCACACTGATACAAGCTGTTTTAATCTGAAACAGGTGAGTTTTCTTGTACATTAAACGTTTATGATGCAAAATAATATTTTCAATTTTTAAATAAATTTACATTTAAAGAGTTTTGTTCCTTAAGGTTTGTGGAATTACATTTGTCATGCTTTATAAATTTGGTAAATAATTAGAGCAAAGGCCATGCTTTTTTTTCTTTTACTTTTATGCCCTTTCCGAGTATTTCTTTTTAAAAGAAGGAAAATATACAAGTTAAAACCTTCCTGAAGAATTACAACTTCTTTTTTAATTCACTCGCAAATTAATACAAATTGTGAGTGAATTGCGAGATAGAAGCAATTAGAAATGCAGTGTAGTGACCAAGTTAATTAAAAACTGAGGGGTCTCAAGCTGAAGCAGCCCCTTTCCAACCTCATTGAAAATTGGGATTACGCCTTACCCTACACCATCCTGATCGCAATATTAGCTACTAAATTAAATCTAAAACTTCGAGAGGTCAAAATGATTGGCTTGAATAAGGGAACAAGGGTGCTGGCCTTTTAGATTTAAGAGAGATTTCCACTCTTGTACACAATGATCCAGAATTAATTACACCCATTTAAGTACCTGCTGGAGAAACTATTGTTTTAAGAAGTATTGATGAGGTCACAGATATAGGAGAAATCTTAGAATCCTTGGAAGATAATGTATCTGGACTCGTGGTTATGGGAAGGTGATAAACCTTCTTGCTCACACCGGCTTTGCTTTAGGGAGCTGTTCCAGTTTGGTTATCGTTCTTACTGCTCATCAACATATTAACTTTGTTGGCTGTGTCCTGAGAACAATAAGTTCTTCCTGTGCACTTTTGAATAGGACATGACTGAAAATTTTGAAGCATAATACAGGTTTAACTGGAGCATTTGATGAATAGCTAAAAGTAAAACACCCCCACACCTTGATTTTGCGTTCTATCCTATGAATATCAATAAATGATTGCACGTAGCGGAATAAAATTAAATGAAATCTCCTAAACAGCAAACCTTTGACATTAAATTGCAGAATAGAGTTTAGTGAACCATGATTGTTGATAGTAACATGGGCATATTATGAGTTGAGGGTGGGAATAAAATGATCTGTCACATTTCACTTGACGATAAGGGGCAGATGAATGAGCCCTTTTGGGGAATTTAAGTGGTTAATTAGAATTTTTCAGGGGTTCTTTTGGGTGTATGAAAGGAATGGGCAAATATGTTACTGGACACTTTCAAATTTTATAATTTATTTAGACTTGTATTGTTTCAATACAGAATGGATCTTGCAATTTAGTGCATCTGCCTGGTTACCTTAGAACTTTCACAAAAGTAACATTCAGTTCATTTAGGTAATCTTCAAAACTGCATTTATTTTCTAAATTTCGCATATTTTTATCTTAGTAGTAAATGTACCAAACAGGTAGTATCTTAGCTTTCTTTATGGAAATGGTTATAATGTTTGAGATTATTGTGCATCAACTTTTTCCTACACATGTAATTTACCTTTGGTCTTAAATCATGATTTGCAGAATATGAACCCGAAAAAGATCACACTGGCGACTGGACTGAAGCTTCTTTTGAGTAAAAACGCCAAAAAGAGTGGTCGTCCCAAAAGTAAACCAAAGCCTGCTGAGGAAGACTCATGGGATTAAGTCTGTCAAAATCAAACAGAAAGGTCTCTATTTCCCTTGGAACAAGGAAGAAAAGTTAAATCATCGGTATTATAGAGGTTTGTACAGTTAATTTTCCATGTATGTTACTCTCTCTTTAGCGAATGAGCATGTGTACAGATTTTATCTTCTTTTTTCTCCTTTTTCTAGTAATTATTCAGACTTGTGCTGCGTTTGAGCAAATTTTGTTCTTGCTAGGGAACAAATGTGGCACAAATTATTTTTCATCTGAGCTGTGTATAATGCTTTTTTTAGATTGAACGGCAGCAAACTTTGTACTCAAAAGAATTTATCAAGAATCCTTTTTATCTTTTATTATTCAAATGCCATGTAATGTTGTACCCTGCCATTTAGTTTTGCTAACAATATTTTGAGATGAATAGGGATAACTTTTAATCATGTTTCTGATGTGTTTAAAGTCTCATATTGATCTTTTATCTAATTAATTGAGAAAGATGACACTGTGAACCTAGAAACCTTTGTTGATATTGTTATGTCTCGTGTAGTTAACAAACACATTAACAGAAAAGTTTTAAAGCGAAGGCTGGTCAATATTAAGGCTGTTAATCGAACTCAAGTGGTCAATCTTCCAACAATGGTAAACATTCATGTCACGCCCCTGACCCACGGGCCCGTTGGCGTGTGTAAGCCGTGGGTCCACGGAGAGCAACTCGTGGGTTAGCTAAATCCATTGTTAAAATGCTAGCACTAGTTGTTTTTGGTCCTTGGGTTTTTCTATTTAAGCCACTAACATTTCTTCACACTAGTCCAGATGAGACTAAAGTGGGGTTGTCACAATTCAGTTATAAACAATTCAGTTATAAGGACAAGCTTAATATTTGGTATGGGACTGGCTTTTGAAGTTTTCAAAGTAAGCATGAGCGACTTCTCAACAAGGGTACCTAGGAAATTAGGAGGCTGTTTGATATGATTCAAATTTCAAAGTTATTTTTCAGTATATCACCTTGCTATCCCTACTTCATGGTGTGATTTGGAGGGCTGCGTGACTTGCATGGACGGATCCATGTAGAGGCTCGGTGGCAATCCATGTAATGGTTCGGGGGCACTTGCCCTGATACAATTTTTAAACATTTTATTAGTGGGTAACAAATTTATATAGGTGGCCCCATTGAAATTTAATAGGTGCCCCCAAATCAAAAGAAAGATGAGAATACGTAGAGAACAATTATGAATATTAGAACTTAGTAGTACTTTTTTGTTATAATAATAAAAGCATGATCATGTGTTGATATGAAAATGATAATGAAAAATATAATCTGTTGAGGTCTTTGTGATTATTGCATAAATAAACTTTCATATTGCAAGAATGTGTATAATATAAGTTACTAATATGTATGTATAATTGTATCTGTGTTCCCCTAGGAGAGAGTTTTTGGATCCATCGTTGTACACCAGGCTCAATCTAAGCATTGCCGCACCTAGCAAGCTCAAATGGACCTATTGTTTTATTGACAAAAACATGGGTTGTTGAGGGATAAGAATTTCTTTGCCTTAATATTCATGAGAGCAACCATGTGACATGACAATTCTTTAGACATTTCTTTACAATAGCAGAAATTTTTGAAATAAATTATTTCCCAAATTTATTCACCAAAATCGATCTAATGCAAATTTATTTATCAAAATCGACCTAGTTCAATCATGTCATAAACACGCATTAAAGCCGGGTTGATTTAAAAAAAATTATATGTAGTGACAAACACAGATGTGCAACCACCTCACAAAGAAAAGGCAGGGATTAATCGTGGTTCGGCAAGATACCTACGTCCACAACCGGCGAGATTGACAATCCACTATTTATCAAGAGGTTACAATGAAGATGGAGAAGATTAGAAACCCTAATATCTCTCCCTTACAAAGCCAAAACAAATATCATTTTTTCTTGTCAAAGATACAAAGAGAAACCCTAGGCAGTCTTTATTTATAGTCTCCCTAAAATTCGAGTCCAACTAGCCAAACAACTCTCAAATCCGAATCTAAACAGAAGTCTAACTAGTCAAACAACTCCTGAATCCCAATCCAAACGGGACTTGAAAACGCGTCCAAATCATGTGGGACCCATTAATGTGTTCAGACTCTGTAGTCGACAGAGAGGTCTGGCAATTTGTGGCTCAATATGAGTCACCGGTGGGTGGCTTTCAATAAAGCCAACTTGATAAATTTCCACCTTGGCGAAATTGGTAAGCCACCAATTGTCTTTATAACCGAAGTAACGTCTGATCTCTTCAACAACTGTCGCCATCAAATTGCCTCGAAAAGCCTCAACACTGAAGAACGTTGATCAAGTTGAGACAGTGCTCAAACTTGACTGTTGGAACAACCTTTGTCAACATGTCCGTCGGGTTCTCCGTAGGGCCTGTTTGTTTGGCCCAAAAAACTGTGAAAACAAAGAAATGAAACCTGACATGGGTGCTAGGTCGGATTTTGGTTTCCAATAATTTCCATTTCTTATGTTTGGTTCGCCGTCGGTTTTTGAGAAAAGGGGTTGTGAAATGGAGGTCCACGTCACTTTTTTCAAAAATGTGTTTTCAGATCTTTTTGGGCTGAAAACGGGTGGAAATGTCCCTTCAGTGATTGTTTTATCACCGGGCACGAGATACGAAACGGCGGAATGATTGAAGAGAGTTTCCACCTTTTCCTTCTTTCTTCGTTAGCCTCACCGCCATTGACTGCTCTTCTTCTTCCTCTCTGTTTTGCCATTGCTCCGTTCCATTTTTTCACAAGTTAATTTCTAAGAATACCCTGGCTCTGAAGATGGGCGGCGCTCGGAAGTACTCTAGATCTATCACAAACATACCGCTTGTCCTTTTTCTATGTAGGGAGATCTAGTAGAAGGGGGAAGTTCCTCTAGAGCTGAACCCTGATTGTTGCCTGTTATTGGGGTGTCGCTCGCCGTAAACATCTCGAGGTTCGATTTCTTTTCCTTAGGTTGTTTTCCTTTGTAGCAAAAGCAGTAGGCGAAATATTTTGTGCATGCATGTCACTTCTGATTTAGACTTTGACTGTGAAGATGAAAGCTGGTTTTTGAAGCTAATAGTTGGTTTTTATTAGTAGATCTTAACATTTGAGGGCCAAAAGCAGTGTTTTTCCATATTTCGTGGCAAGAATTATTTCTAAAATTTAATTAATCTGTAAATTAGGGGTTAGTTGCTTCGAGAGTAGATCTGCATTATCTGCAAATTGGGGGTTTAATTTTGTAGTAGATCTTCATGTTGTTGCATTTCCGTAAAATGTTTGCTTCATATTGCGGGGCCGATTCATGACTATTTCTGCTATTATCCCCCTGTAAATAACATGCATCTGTAGATTAGCTTTGTTAAGCGAGCTATTTTCCATCTCATCTATTTTTATATAGCTTGTGAAATAAGCAGGCTTGGGTATTCGTTTTAACTGTGGAGAAATTTTTGGGTTGTGGATGTAAATGGGGAGTATCTATTAATTTACTTAAAGATGGACAGTTCCTGTTGAGTTTAAATGGGGAGTATTGGAAAATATTCTGTTGCGTAACACACCAAAACAGCTCCTTAAATGTCATTAGCATTTACAAAAATAGTAATTGTGCGTACAATAGATTACAAAGTGTTGTTAAGCTAGAATGATTTTTATCAAGTCAATAGCACTAGTACAAGCATATCTTGTAGCTGTTTATTACGTATTTGTTTTGGGGTTTTACGTAAAATTCTAATTTCTAATCAATAATGTATAGATGGATGGTGATTATGTTAACGAAGAGAGCGTTTTAAGAATGTGTGCTGGGGCTACATTTTCTGTAATGGTTCTAGTAGTTACATTTTTGATGCGAATGAAGTCTCGCCGTAGATCGCTACGATCTGGCCGAAGAGCAAAAAGAGTAAGGCATGAAAAAACTAGGGCAGAGTTGATGAGTCGGATCTATCACGGCTATAGTGATAGCTGTCAGAACTTTGTTAGAATGCGCACGAGTGCTTTTATTAAACTAGCAAAGATAATGAGGACTAATCATCTCTTAAATGACTCAAGATTTATAACTGTAGAGGAGCAGCTTGCTATAACATTGAACATATTGGGTCATAAATCAAAAAATCGTACGATGAGAACGCAATTTATACGATCAGGAGAGACGGTTAGTAGATACTTCAACAGAGTATTGCAAGCAATTTCGAGCATACAAGACCGATATATGAAACAAGCACCAAATAAAGTGCCCCCGGAGACCCAAAACAATCCATCTTTCTATCCTTTTTCAAGGTATAACAACCACTCTATCCATTAGCCCAAATTAATCTCTTCATTACTCAATCATTACATTAACATAGTAACTTGAATTCTGAAGGATTGCATAGGTATGATACATGGGACACATGTGGATGCTATGCTACCTGCCTCACTAGTTGCGCGTTTCAGAGGGCGCAAAGGTGTCACACAAAATATTCTTGCGGCTTGCACACCAAACAAAATGTTTACCTACGTTTTAGCTAGGTGGGAGGGATCGGCTAACGATTATAGAATCCTACAAGATGCTTTATCTAGACCACAACCTTATGGCTTAAGGGTGTACACTAGTAACAATCTCAATAACTCAAAAGTAAATGCTCATTGGACTACTAGTCCGCTCTAATATGTACTAAGGCATTTCTCCTTAAAATACTTTGCATTATGTAGGTAAATACTATTTGTGTGATGCGGGGTACACAACCCAGCCAGGATTTATATCCCCGTATCGCGGTGTCCATTATCATCTAAAGGAATTTTTTGGGAGAACACCTCAAAATAGGAGGGAGTTATTCAATTTTAGACATTCCTCTTTGAGGTCAAGGATTGAAGCTACATTCGGTATATTGAAGAATCGTTTTAAGATTCTCACAGCGAAACCCCACTACCCCTTCTAGGCCTAAGTCCACATTGTCTTGGCTTGCATGGTTCTACATAACTACATTGCAACAGCGGACCCAGACGATGACTTGTTAAATGAGGATATCGACGTTTGTGAGGATGACACTGAAGAGGCAATTAATGAAGATAACGTCATTGATTTCTCACAGTCCCAGACTGTTAGAGAACAAGTTGCCTTCAAGGATGAATGGAGATCTCACAGAGATCAAATTGCTTTGGACATGTGGCTTGACTATTGTTGTAAATACCGACATGATGACACGACTGAGTCTACGGTGTGATTTGATACAATTCCCTTCAGTTGCTTTAAGTTTATTATGGTTATGGTTATTGTAACGTATTTCGCACGCTGTGTTTGTTGCTACATTAACATGTGTTGGTTATATCCACTTGTGTGACTTCTTTATTGGTTAGGGCATCAAACTATGTGACTTCTTTATTGGTTAGGGCATCAAACTAGACCTTGTGCTTCTAATGGATATCCTGTGTCTCACATCTTTTATGTCATGTACCTCTTTACTATTTTAGTTATCTTATGTATTATGCTTTCTTGTGTCTCACCTCATTTGTTGCTCCATTCCAAAGCAGTAATTGTAAAGTACCATCTTAATATTTTTTGGACTAACATATGAATTGTTAGGCTATAGGAAATGGCTGATAATGCAAACAATGATGTGACTGATTTGGCCAACGCGAGGACCACCACTCACCCCCCGACATCTAGGGGCCAACCACACTCTCCCGTGCTTCCATCCGGTAGTGGGTTCAATCACCCATTCAACCCAATATTCCAGCCATTCTCCCCCTACGTGCAATCACCCTCTGTTTTTCCAAATGTTCCGCAAGTCGATGGTAACTTTTTCCCTATGCCTCACCCCATTTCATCTTACATGCACATGCTCAGTAACACCCCATCTATGCCACAACCATTTCAACCCTCAAATTCCTCCGGTTACTTTCATTCTCCAACTAGTATTACAAGGACTACTTCTGATTCAGGTAGCAATAAGCGATTGGAAAGGGATGAAGTTGTAGCCACTTCAACTACTTCGCCCAAAAAATACAAGGCTTTGGCCCACAAGAAAAGAAAAATACCCCGTGGTGAAGCAGCATCATCTGTGTCCTCAACTAGATGGTGGACCCCTGCTCACGATGACGTTCTCATACCCTTTTGGCCAATTTGGCAAGGTCTGGTCTTAAACCAGACAAAAAATTTAAGCAACATGCATTTGCAATGGCGGCTGCTGAAGTAAACAAGCAATTTGGTACATCATTTGCTACCAAGAGTGTTGTTAACCATATGAAAACAATTCGTTCTTGGTTTCAAGACACGCAGGCTGCGCGTAATATCAGTGGCGCAGGTTGGGATGAGGCAACGCAAACAATCATGTTGGATCTCGAGAGTTTTGATGCATGGAATGAGGTAAATGAAGCGTGCACAGCTTCAAAATGTTGATTCCTCTGACCAAACAAATAATTACACATCTTTACACTGAATTGGATATTGATTGCATGCAGGATAAAAATAAGAGTAGGCTTAAAGATTACATAAATAAGCTGTTGACCTTCTTGTTTTGATGATGATTTAACAAACAATTTACTTCTAATGTTGTTTGTCTAGTGTTTGTGTTTTTGTATTTATTCTAGGCAAACAACGTAGTTGGAGGTTGGATGGAATTGAGCCTACACGATCACATCAATATGGAGGTTGGCGGAATATCGGGTTGAAGCATTGCATTCAAGTTAAAGATCCAAGATCCTGCTTCATCCGTACAGTGTACCAAGTCAAGCCTAATGAAGATCAAGATTGCTTGGGTAATGTAGTTTAGGATTTATATTATGTGTGTTAAGTACCTTAAGCTCAATATCTATACACACACATTTATTGGTTTCTATGCATATATATATATATAGTTTTATATATATATATATATATACATACATAGTTTTGAGTTTTTATGTTTATATGCCCATATATGATTTCACCTTTAACAAGCTTATATTTAATGAAATCATACTTAGTGTTTTGAATATATTGCATAGAATATGCAATCTTATAAAAATATTATATTTCTAGGTTATAGACTTCATAACAACATGTTATATTTTTTATCAAGTCTATACAATCATTTCATAAGGTTTCAAAATGTTGTTTGAGTCAAAATATCAAAATATCAATTTCCAGGTTTTCACGTTTTTGAACATATGTGTAACATAATGATATTTTTCATTTGGGAAGTCCTTTTTCGAAACCAGTCATTGTAGCATGTTTATTATCATGTCTACAATCATTCCCCAAAGTTTTACATTTTTTGGAATTTATTTGATATTTTTAAACAGGGTTTCAAAAT